>JAQFZO010001808.1:0-14234 GCA_034695885.1 Geophilus flavus
CACGTAGTGAGTAGTAAACCTTTAGTATTTGTTTCAACATAAACCTGTCTGAATAACTTCAATTCCAACACCAACAATTTTGTAGATTGTTAATTTTTTTTTTACCTTTGAATTCTGTTGTTGCTCAATGAAGGTAATTGGCCATTACCACCAATAACGACAGATGGTCTCATGTCTGCTGTGCTTACGAAACCCAGGTTTTCGTATGCACCTGTGGATATGTTGTTGGACGGAAGGTAACCGTTGGTGAAGTGGCCGTCTTTGAGTGCCGTGTCCGATATGGCACCTGACTATTTATAGTTAAAAAATATTGTTATTGTTTAAAGGGGTGATTTTTTTGGTTAAATAAAAATAACTGCAAAAATTCTGCAGTTATTTGGCTTTTTTTTATAAAAACTATAATTTTTGCATAAATTTTGCATATTTCAGGCAAAATCAGCATAATTTCTGCAGATTTCAGTAAATTCAGCAGAAATTTTGCAGATTTTACCTGCATAGTTAATACTTTGCAAATAATATGCAAAAGTTTTACAGGAATTGTAGAGTTTTTACAAAAAGGACCAAATAATTGCTGAATTATTGCAGTTATCTGCAGATTTTATTTTACTTGGATTATTACCATGTGAAGGGATTGTAGTCTTCGCAGTACTTGTTTATCATGTTTCCATGCAGAATATTGAGATTGGACGACCACAACAGCCACAATCTTACAAAATAAAAGAAATTTAAAGAAAATATATAATTTATAACCATAAATATATGTCAAGTGCAGTTGTTTGGCATTTTGATTTATTATTTTTGAATTCTAAAATTTAAAAAAAATCCAAATCCGTAATTGTAGTTCAACTTACGTCCAAAATGGCTCGACACACCCAGAAAATTAGCTCCGTCAAACCGTATTTATGCCGTAACGTCTAAATGAGACCAAACAAATTGATTAAGCACTATAAGTATAATCATCATAATTATAATTATAAAATCAGCAGTAAATTTAATTACCCAATGAATAATACTCATAAATAAAACTATTCCTCCTTCTGGCACGAATAGAATAACAATAACAAAAAGCCATACAAGTAGGCATTTGCTTGTTTGCTGAAAAATATAGATAAAAAAAAAAATTCATGAAAAGATTTATTATTTTCAAAAGATAAAAGAAAAGGGGGGAAAAACAGGAATTTTGAAAATTACAGTAAGATGACCTGATAATTTTAATTCTATATTATATAAAAGAAAAAGATGAGGTCATTGAATTGAAGATGTATATAAAGAAAGAATAGAAAAAGAAGAAACGATGTGCTTAGGGTCATGTTCGGTCAGTTTGATATCAACTCACCCCTATCATTCCGGCAATCATTATGACGGAGATGAAGAAAATGATGAAGTATCCAACACATAATATGTAAGCTGGAATTGGAAGACTGGCTGGAAATTAGAAAATTAGAAAAGAAATTATTTTCACATTAACAAGTTAATATTTTTCATTAAAAGGATTAATATTTTTTTGTTTTTTTTATTTTCTCAGGGGTGTTAATGCTCAATTAAGCTTCACAGGTTATTGAACTGTTTCATTTGGAATTTAGAACACGCTTCATTTTTTTCTTTCCTCAATGTTTCATACAATTAGAAGTAAACAGGAATATTTACAATGGGATTTTTGACTCTAGTTTGACATTTTTTCATGCATCATAAAGCCTATTTATATGCATGGAAATTTTTTTTTTTTAAATATATATATTTTTTTAAAAATCAAAAATAATGATTTTATTACTTACAGTTTGAATCAATAATCCACCATAATTCAACAGCAAAGGCAACTAAATAAATGACCTAAAAATAAAAATTCAAATGTTGAGAGTGAGACAATGGGAGTTGTATGTCTTGAATTACAATACTTCATAAAAAAATAATTAATTTTCCTAGGAAATTGCCTTATTGTGTATTTTTGTTCTTCAATAATTACTCACATAAATTGAAAACAAATTTCTCATAATTTTTTCAAAAACAATTGAGATGTTTAACAATTGTTTAAAAAGATGTCAATGTTGAAAAACACATGTCAGGTGCCAACAATGTCAATAAAACAATTGTTGAACAATAAGGATATCAGTATAACAACTGAAAACAAACAACAATAATGTTTTTTGATGTGTGGCAACTCCTGTAAAAATGTAAAATGCCCCCTAGCTCACTTCACTTTCAAAATAATTGTCTCCCTGGAACATGTATTCTCACAATTATCTTCTAAAATGTGTCACAATGAAACAAGCACAGGAAAACAATGCAATTAAAACCAGTAGGTTTCATTAAAAGTAAAGTGTTGGGATTTTTTATATACATTTTTGCTGACAGAGACACAACTTCATGATCATTCAAGCCAGTAGCATCCAAAAAACTTTATATTCCCTTCCTTAAAAGTTTTTTCAAGGTGATTGGTCCTGACTGAGGACCTGAATGCGGAAGAATTGAAGCTGAAGGACGAACTTTGTGGCATATTAATGATGGTTATGGTCATATAGTGAACTTTGAAAAACAGACAATCAAATCAAATTGAAAACATGACCCAATAAAAACAAGTTCAAGAGAGATCCATATCACACACACATAAATACACATACATTCAAAGTCCTTAAAAAATAACATTCAAATGTAGATAAAAGGAACAGTCAAGGTGAAAATATCCAAACTGTTTATTTTACAAGGCTGTGCCTAACTTGGTATTCCAATCATTAATATTTTATGACTCTGCAAGTGTGTAGTTTTGGTTTGAAAAAAATTCTAATCTTTTTTTACAGCTTTGCACAGATTAGAATGTAATTACTAGTCTTAGATTTCCCAGGAAAGAAATTAGAGACTAACATTACTGATATTTCATCAAGTTTCATGTTATATCTGAGTAATCTGACTGCAAAGTGTGGAATTTTTGGGCCCAGTTTTCTCAGAAATTGGAATATCCTTTTGGCAATCTTTCTGTGATATGAAGGAAATGGGTCAATCCAATTTGTGTAATTAAAAGAATGAAATGACAAAAAAGAATAAATTGGTTTCCTAATCATGTCCAAGGTCAAGGTTGTTTTCACAGCAAAACATTTATCAGCATTCATACCTGCTTGCTCATTGTTTTTCATCACCAGGTTGCTATATTTACACATTTTTGCTTTTGATAGATAAAAAAATATAAAAACTTGCAGAATTTGATAACTGGTCAGAAAATTGGTTAAACAGTGTGTGGGTTTGATTTGATGTTATTAATTAATCCTTACATGACCCCTTACATTATTCTTTGTGTAATTTATATATTTGGCCATGGGCCATGATTCCTGACCCATTTTACAATACTGTGTCCTCCAACTTTCACCATCAAAAGTTGGGAGTAGATACAATTGAAAAAATGTGAAAAATGAAAGAAGTGAAGTGAAATGAAATGAAATGGCAGGGAGTATGAAAACAGGTTAATCCGTTGCAGTTATTTCCTTATACTTTATTATGGAACTGTTATGCAATAGGAAACATGAAAATAACCTACTTTGTGTACATTTAAAAAGTCTTCCTTTTCATTTTTTCCAACTTTTAACCACCACTAAGTCCTATTTACATGAATTAACTTCAATTTTTTTGATTTATTATCAAGTAAACAAATTATAAACCACAAATTAAACCCTTAATTATCTTTTTAACTCAACCTCCCTCCCTATAACCAACCTCTAAACCCTAAAACCAGTCTGCTACAGTTCTGAAACAGAGTTCAATGTAAACAAACGTCCCCTAAAAGATCAAACTCTGAATGGTTTCAGTTACACGTTCCACAAATGCAGCTTTAAATGATCAAAACACGCAAAAAACATGATCAAAACTCACCACAGTTACCAAACCGACGACAATCGACGCCGTGAAGAGGTCGAAACACAAACAGGACTCCAACCACGCCATCGTACACTTGTTATTAGCCAGTGGTTCTTATTTGTCATTCTCCGCATATGACACTGACGATTTTACATGGCTCAAATGTTGTTTATCACAACATGTGTGAATGAGGTTCCGCCGACCCATTCGTGTGGTACTGCGCCGTGTTACTGTGTAGTGTAGTGTGTAGCAAGCCTCAGGTGAGTTGATTTGGCCAGCAAAAGGTAAAAAAAAAAAAATTGCCTCGTGGAGTGTTGCTGGATGGTACCATGCGAGTCGGTTTTATGGGGGAGAAAGGTTGTGTATCTTACACCTGTGTTGTGTGCTTCAAGTCTCGATTCGATTGATGGTATCAAATGATAAGAGTTTTCCGCGTCGAAAAGTTGGGTGTGTTTTTTTAAGTTTTGAGTTCAAGGAGCAAGTTGACTTAGTTGCCTAAATTTGCTCGAGTGAATGAGTAAGTGTGAGGGAGTGACTAACGGCGGGATTTGCAGTTATGGCAACTTGTGGATTTGGATTGGAGGTTCAATGAAATTGGTGTTGTGGGTGGGAATTTTTTTTTTTTGAAAAAACTAAGTGGGATTTAAATTACATCTAAGTGAGAAATTGTTTTCAGGGCATGTTTAGGGTGGATTTATGGGAGTTTTTAATTTTTTTTTTTTTTGGAAATTATTTTTAGGTTGTAATCACCATGTAATTGTGTTGTGTATTTTTTTTTATTTTTGAAATTTATTTATTTGTTTTATCTGAAATGTTTTGGTTTTCATGAGATATTCCATACCCTAGAATGTCGAGTGGATTAATCCTGTGCACAGATCAGAGTAATAAGGAGATAATGCAGTTGGTAATTTGAAATTAAGATATCATTTGATGAAAAGAAGAAAATTAAGTTCTATTTTTAGGAACTCCTGAGTGCAGACATCAACTGTAGATGAGTTAAGAATTTGACAAATGGAAGTCATAGAAAGGGAGATTTAGGAGATAAGGAAAAGTGTCTGGCAGGGTCGTCTGCACTGCCTGTGAGTGTGAGTCATTGAGGGTCACTTTCATCTTATTGTTTTTAAAGAAGAAAATGGAACAGGAATATGAGAAAAAATTTTTATGAAGGAAATAAAAAGTTTTATTATATTTTTTCTCTTCAATGATTCATATTTTTTATGTACATATTGTGAGAAAAAATATTTAATGTTTGAAGATGCAGTATTTAGTCACTAGATGTCAGGTGTTTCTGACATGGAGGCACGACTGAGAAATCAGATAATGAATCACTACCAGCTGGGTTTTAGTAATTTCAAAATTTCCTAGATGGCACAACTGCATAGGCGGATTCAGGAGGCGGTGTTAGGGGCGATTTCTCCCCTCAAAGTTTAAAATTCCAAAAATTTTCACACAATTGTAAAATTGTCAAAAAATCGTACTACAAAAATCTTTTAAAAAATCGTTCAAAATCTTCAAAAATTGCAAAGTTTCAAAAAATCGTTCAAAAAACTTCAAAAAATCGTTCAAAATCTTCAAAAATTGCAAAAGTTTCAAAAAATTGTTCAAAAATCTTCAAAAAATCGTTCAAAATCTTCAAAAATTCCTTCAAATCTTCACAAACTCGGTTCAAAATTCTCAAAATCTTCGTATAGTTTTCACAAAATCGCAAAATCTTCAAAAAAATAGTTCCAAATCATCACAAAATCATTCAAAAATCCTCAAAAAATTGTTCAAAACCTTAAAATCCGAGATTTTTAAACCCCTCCCCCCCAAAAAAAAAATCCACAATCGCCCCCTCTTGGCACAACTTCTCATAACAATTATTACAATTGTAATTTTTATTATTAAATTTTACCTAGAAACCCATTATTCACAAACAATACTCACCCACATTCCCATTGCTATTCAACTATTCTAATTTTAAAAGTTGAATTTAAGACTTTCACTCAGGCAATTCCAAGCCTGACAAATCACACGTTTGAATTCACACATTAATAAAAATTTCTGGATATGCAATGACAGTTAGTAGCTTCAACTAGACAAGAACCTTTTTTTGACACAATCGTTTAAAGATCCTCAAATATGAGCGAAGAGGAGGTAAATCCCGTAAAATTAGGCATAAAAAAATGGAATTCGATCACAAACATTTATTTACAACCAGGTGGAAGAAACAGCAGAAGCGAGAAAAGGTCCGTCAAAATGTTTCGGGGCGGGGAAAACCCGATCGATGATCAAAATCGGCTTTCCTTGCAAGCCACCGGCCACAGCACGACCGACACCTCTCTACCAATGCCTGACTTCGCTGGAAAGGGAAAAGGCGTGCAAGGCGCCGCCGGACAAGGGTCTTGCGCAGAACATGCTGGACACTCGTGGACCCGATAATTTTCCACCACAGGGCGGGTGTTTGTCCAAAACTTGCGGAGTTAATGCACAATTTATGGGGGAAATTGTGATAAAGAAAGATATTCCACCACGACCGCCGCAGTGTCAAGGACAGTCTTTGTGTCAGTTGAATTTTCCTGAGTATGGACCTTTGCCGCCTTTCGAACAACCGATTTTTGAGAGTTTTCATTGCCCGTGTGTTATTAAACATCACGAAGCGCCGAAATGTCAAGTGCCGTTGTTTCCGATTCAACCGGAGATTAGTGAGTCTTGTAGGCGGATTTTGCGGTCCAGAGGGCCCGATTCGTCCAGGTATCATTGCCCGTGTCCGTGTAGGTGTCCGAATATAGAAGAGGAATCTGATGAGGTATGGATTTTTAGTAGGGTTTTTTTTGTATTGATTTTTGGTTCGGAAGGGGCTGGAATGTTACTTTCGGTTGAGTTAGGGTCCTGAAATTTTAGGAGAATAGAGTTTTAGGTATGTTGCTTGAGTTCCTGTGATTTTAAAGCCATAACTCAACCGGAAGTGCCCTTAATGCGAATTGTGTATTGCAGTAAAGTTGCATTTGTCATAATTTAATTTTGATGGAGATATGTGGCATTTCCGGTTGAGTTACGATCCTAAAATTTCAGGAGAGCGGAGATTTACACACGTAGTTTGAGTTTCGGTGATTTGAGGGCCCCAACTCGACCGGACGTGCCCTTAATGCGAGTTCTGTATTGCAGTGAAGTTTCATTTGTGTCTTCGAATTTTAGTTTTGATGGTGATATACGTGGCACTTCCGGTTAGATTAATGAGATTTATATTTTAGGAACATACTCCATTAAAATTGCAATTGGAACACACAAAATAAAATTTTTCAAATTTACCGGAAGTACTCATTTAAAGCGCTCTGAATCAAGCCAGAACGCTCCAGTGATTTAACCACCATTTCGGAGCGGCTTAAAATGGCACTTCCGGTCCACTTGAATACATCAAACTATGGAAACACAAACCTCCCCTCCCATACTCAGTACCCCTAAAATTTTAAACCCCTAACTCTACCGGAAGTACCCATTTAAAGCGCTCTGAATCGAACTAAAACGCTCCAGTAATTTTAAACCATTTTGGAGAAACTTAAACAGACACTTCCGGTTTATTTGGGCATGACATACGTTTGGACCACACACCTCCCCACACACACTAAGTACCTCTAAAATTTCAAACCCCCAACACAACCGGAAATGCCTTTTCAGTACCCTCAAAAATCACAAAAAAACTCGAAACGGATTTTAAAAAAATGTTGTTTTAAATTAAAGGACGAAGACGAAGATGAAGATGAAGACGACGATGAGGAAGAAGAACCATGCTACCCCTGTTATCATTACCACTACGTGAATCCCTACTCGCCAGAATGGGTACCGGGCTACGCTTTCTACAGTCCGCCTGACGTCGGTAATTTACCTGAACGTCAAGAATATCCCCCGCGATGCCCCGGCACATGGGAAGGCCCGCCGTATCAAGAGGACATTCTCACCTCGCCCACTTGGGCTCGCCACTTGGCAGCCATGCAGGAACCAACCGTATGCAGACCACCGTGTCACGCACCGGCTTATAATCCGACGACCGAGGATCAACGATTGAACACCCCGCGCTACGACTACTATGCACAGGGAAAATGTGTAAATTAAATTAAATAATTTATATATTTTTGAAATGTGTTTACTTTGTGTGATGACTTTTTTATTTAAACATTAGTGCAGTGTTTGTATAAACAAAATTTTACGATAATATACTGGGGAGAAAAAGTCAATATGTAAATAACTTTATTTAAACAGTTTAAAAATTGTAATGAAAAGTAAAAAATGTAACAAAAAAGAAGCTTAAGAATGGATGCACCTTAATAAAAAAACGCATAAAAATAATCCATGCTTTGCAAGAAAACAGCGACACCTGGTGAGAAAAAATCCGGAAGTTTATTTTTTTTTTTGTATAAATATATTTTAAAAAATATTCAAATTTTTTGTTTTGTTTAGAAAATTATCGGCTTGAAAAGGAAAAAAAACTAGATGACACCTGTAAATAAATTTGTACTTTTCGGATTTAGACGAACCTATTTTAAAGATTCTTTTGCAGCGAATAAAAGACGAGCAACGAGCATTAGCAGCATGCCATTCATCAGGGGCGTCCACCTGTCGCTCCCACGCACGCGAACGCAGCCCGCGAACGAATTTTGCTGCTCGATGCTGCGCGTTTCTAACCATGCAGAACGCCCACACGCCGAGGATGCTTCACCATTTTTTTCCTTTTACTCGCGTGACAATATAAATGAGTGCTCTACTCTCAAAATGCACGCTGATAGGTTTCATACTGATTTAAAGCATCTCGTTCACTTTTGCGTGAATTTGCGTGACGAGCGAGCGCTCGCCGTTCCCCGATCCACCGAAATTGCAAAGCATGGCACAGACGCGCTGCCTAACTCGAAATTAAACGTCAATATAATTTTTCCACAGATGGGATGCGGCAAGAGGAGAAAAACTGTGATGTAGCTAGCGTGTCACGTTGAGAAGAACAATTTTCATCACGTGATGATGATGCCGAGAGTCGTGCGAGAAAGAAAAAGTGCTGTTACCATAATGTGGAAAAATGTAATGGAATGTCAGGCTGCCCATCATAAAAAATTGTTAATGAGATTTTTTTTTCCACCAAAGTCTCTTTTAAATTTTTATCAATGACAAAAACATAAAAATAAAAAAATTTAATGTAAAATTAATTTTTATAAATTTTTATTTTATTTATTTTGTGGAATTTTATTTATTTTTGGAATTTTAGTCATTTATTTTGTGGAATTTTCATGTGTGCATAAAAAATAAAAAATTATTAATGTAAAATAAATTTTTATAAATATTTATTTATTTTGTGGAATTTTATTTATTTTGTGTAGAATAAATTTTTCTATATTTTTATTTTATGATTTTATATATTATTTTGTACAGAATACAAGTAGATGAAGACATATTAAGTAATATCATTTCATTTATTCATTCCCTCTTATCCATGCCTAGTAAATCCATTACAGACCCATTTGGGTTTAGAAATACCATTGGTGAACTCCCTGATGACGTAATACAGTGGGTGTGGCTTTACTGATCATTTTCTGGATGGTTAGAATTTTTACTAGGAAATAAATAAATAAATTAAAAATCAAAATCAAATTTTTTTTACAGTTTTTAAATTTATATTTTATTATTATCATCATTATTATTATTTTTTATTTATTTATTTATTTATGGGAAAAATTTATTTGTAAATTAAGAAGAAGAAAAAATGGAAAAAGGGATGTATCAAGTTGTGGGCTGAAGAGTCGATATTTATGAGGAAATATGTGAGTAATTTGTGGTCAAAAGTAGACATAGGTACACCTGAAATCTCGGAGGGGGTATATAATTCGATCGTAGCAGGTGTGCAATTCTCAGCCTGTCATTGGCTGCCCATCAATGGAGCGCGCTGACGGATCATGAGGGGGGCGGTCTCGGGACCCGTTATCAACCGAGAGACACCTCGAGAGACTCTTCAACATCTACTTTGCACACAACAGAGATAGATTGGATGCTTAGAGAAAGAGAAAAATAACACTCGCACCTTCCATCATCATTTTAACTCCATTTTTAAAATGGTTGTGTTGAGGAAGGAAGAAAAAAAGGGGAAATAAATTGATTTCGTTTACTACATGCACGCGTTAATTTTACACGAATTCTCTTATATGGATGGAAATGGGCATTTTTCACTTTTGAATGACAATGCTCTTTTAAATGTTGGCAATTGTTACAAAAAACCTTTGTTGGCATTTTTCATTCTTGTGGAAAATGATTGTTTTGCATTTTGTTTGTTATAATTCACATTGTTGCATCACTTATTTGTTATAATTTTTATTGTTGAATGATTGTTTCACTCATATTGTTATAAAAACAATTCTTATAAAAAATTGTTTTCCTCATATTGTTGCAAAAAATGATTGTTTTACTCCTTGATTGTTTCACTTACAGTAACTGACATTGTTTCACTCATTGTACAAAAACAATTATTACCTTTGTTGGGATGTCCATTCTTGTGGAAAATGATTGTTTCACTTCTTGTTTGTTGTAACTTACATTGTTGCATCACACATTTGTTATCATTTTCATTGTTGAATGATTCTTGCACGCATATTGTTACAAAAATTTTGTTTCCCTCATATTGTTGCAAAAAATTTTGTTTCCCTCATATTGTTGCAAATAATTTTGTTTCCCTCATATTGTTGCAAAAAATTTTGTTTCCCTCATATTGTTGCAAAAAATTTTCATTAATATTGTTACAGAAACAATTACTAATATGCAAAAATTGTTACAAATGCAATTGTTCCAAAAATATTGTTTCATTCATATTGTTTCAAATACAATTGTTTCAAAAATATTGTTTCATTCATATTATTCAAAACACTGTTGACATTCTCATTCTTGCAAAAAATGATTGTTGCATTAATGATTTCATTCATACTGTTACAAATACAATTGATCCAAAAATATTTTCTGCAAAAAATGATTGTTAAATGATTTGTTTAATTCATATTGTTACACAAACAATTGTTGCCACAGTGAAATTATTGCAAAAAATATTGTTTCAACTATCATTGTTGCAATTATTTCTATTTGATGTGCAATTGTTTTTAAAGACTGATTTTTGTTTTTATTAATTTTCTAGAATACTGTAACAATTTTATTGTAAATTTTATGACGAAAAAACGAGGAGAATTCGGTATGTTTGTGTCATTTTTAGATGCTATACTTACCAGCAATTGGGAGTGAGAACGTTTTGTTACGTGCACCTGTGCAAGTTGAGGGGAAAAAATGTACTTTAATGGTGGCCTGAAAACAGTAAAGCGTCCTTTTATCCGTAATCTAAGTGGCTTCGATCAAACATTTTTACAGGTGGATGATGGAGCGATTTTCTCTCTCTTTTGCTTTTTTTCCCTTCTTTTTCATATCACTAAATTCACTGACGAATAGTGCCATTGGGTGTGGAAAAGAAAAAAGCGCATGCGCACAATATTTTAGGCAAAAATGTCTTGAAAACCTTGTTTGATAATAAAAGACGACGCTGTATAAATGTAACAATGCATTTCCAGAGGAATTTCGAAACAATTACATCATATTTTGCTGAAAACATTGTTGCAGTTCATCAACAATTGCCTATTCACAAAATTTAAAACCAAACAATCATATGACAATTAAAAATATGAATTCAACAATGAAAAATATCAGTTTAATAATTAAAAAAATCAATTTAACAATAAAAAAATCAATTCAACAATAAAAAAATCAATTCAACAATAAAAAAATCAATTCAATAATTAAACAAATTAATTATTGCATCAGCAATCAACAATAAAACAGTTTTTACAGCAAAATCAATTTCAAAATGGTAAAATCAGCAATTGTTACAACAACAAATGCTGCAACAATCATGCAACAATGAAAAATATCAATTCAACAATGAAAAATATCAATTCAACAATGAAAAATATCAATTCAACAATGAAAAATATCAATTCAACAATTAAAAATATCAATCCAACAATTAAAAATATCAATCCAACAATTAAAAATTCAATTATTGCATCAACAATCAACTATAAAACAGTTTTTACATCAAAATCAATTGAAAAATAGTAAAAACAGCAAAATTTTCGCATATTGTTGACAATATAGTTTATATTTCACAAAAAAATTTAAAATTCACTATATTTTCTTTAAAAAAATCTTACTTGGAATTGCGGGGATCATTTTGAAGTTCACTGATGTGGGTAGAGAATAACAGGGGAGTCTTTGCAGAGGGCGCGCGCACATAGCAATTGGGTGTTAATGGGCCAGGTGGGCGGCTCGCGGCACACCACCATCGATTGCGGTACCGTTTGCCAGCCGAAACAAATGTGCCATCTCTCAATGTGCACCTGAAAATCAAACTTCCGCCACACAACACACAGACCACAACAACCCACGCCATGAGTGAAGCCGACTCGGCCGTCGCTCCCGAGCAAAGCGCCGCTTCCGCTTCTTCCCCGCCGATCACATGCAACACGCAGCCGCCGCCGCGGTTTTCCATCGCTCACCTGCTTTCGACTGACAACGACAAAGACATTCCGAGTGCCGGACACACGGGAAACCAACAAACGACGACTCAGACGACTCCGATATGTGTGAGACCGACTCCACTCACTTGCCATCCGTTGTACCATCCTCATTTGGCTTCTTTGGGCATGGAGATCGTGCCCGGTTCGAATGCCGCCACTGCTTCGTCCATTTTCCCCATAGAAGTCGGTTCTTACGCTGCTGCTGCTGCTCATCATCAACAATCCACGCCTTCCTATTCGATAACTAACACACCGCCTGCGTTGTTGTATAATAGTTGGTTAGGAAGGTCGCAGTTTTTGAATTTACAAGGTATGTCGAGGTTTTTTGAGGTTTTTTGGATTGGGAAGTGAAATTGAGGTTGTTTATAGGTGGAAAGTGGTGAAAATGGGGTTTTGGAGAGGATTTTGAGGGGAAAATGGAGTTTTGTATCAATTTATAAGGTAATTGGAATGATTTGAAGGGAATTTTTGACTCGTAAAGTGGATAACTGGAATTATTTTTGTGGAAATTGGTGAAATTTTGATGGTAAATGGAGTTTAGCATCAAATTTTGAGGAGAAAATAGAGTTTAGCATCAAATTTTGAGGAGAAAATAGAGTTTAGCATCAAATTTACAATGAAATTGTAACTTTTAAGATAATTTTTGACTTGTAAAGTGGAAAACTGAGATTATGTACGTGAAAGTGATGAAAATTGAAATCTTAGAGGAAATTTTCTATGTAGAAAAGGGGGAAATTTTGATAGGAAAATGAAAGTTAGCATGAAATTTTGATGGGAAACTGAAATTTAGCATCAAATTTTCATGGAAAAATGAAATTTACCATCAAATTTTGATGGGAAAACGAAGTTTAGCATCAAATTTGATGGATATAACATCAAATTTACTGAAAATTACTAACATACAGTAGTAAAATTTACTTTTAGCTAAATTTTATGTTGGGAAAAACACATAAAGAACAATATAAAAAGAAAATTCTGTCATAATTCCATTTAAAATTTAATTTCCCCACAAAATTCAGGGAACCAAACCCAAAAAACAAAGAAAACACAATTTCCTTGTTTTTTTTATTATTAAATATACCTTTAAACTAATTCATGCGTTTTACTATCAGTTAAAATAATTTAACAGGTAAGCCAAAAGGTGTTAAATTCGCCAAATAAACAACGAAAAATAAAAATAATAAAAAACAAGAAAATCTTTGAAGTTTTTCTCCCCTTTTATGGCTGCGATCTTCCGAGCTTTAATCAAGCTTGAAAACATTCTCACTGCAAACTGTTACTCTTGTCAACAACTTGTGGAGATTTTTCCATCTTTCTTCTTTGGGGATACCGAATGTTTTGTCACCTTTAACCTCGCACCGTACCTTGAGGCATTTTCACACTTTGATGGCTTTATTCTCCAGAATTTCGCACTGCAGTAATAATTGTGAAGGGAGAACTTCCCTCATAAAAATCAGACAAATATTCTCACTTTACAGAGTAAAACTCATCGTCATTTACGAACTGGTGGTAATTGGGGCCAAACAGCGACCTCCCAAGGTGGAAAAACGCAAAATTCTCTTATTTTTCATATTTTTAAATTTTTAAAAATTAATTTTCATATAAATAAAATGCGAAATTATTGAATTAGTCATGCAGGAAAGCATATTATTTTTTTTAAATATTTATTAATTTTTTATTTAATTTTTAATTAATTTTCGTATACGAATAAAATGTGAAATCCATGAATTAGAGTCATGCAGGGGGGTCCCGACAAAACGCGGGGTATACCCCAATTGGGGTACCCCATGGGGTACCCCAAAAGTCGTGGGGTACCCCAAA
>JAQFZO010001809.1:0-14226 GCA_034695885.1 Geophilus flavus
ATTGGTTAGATTATTTAAATGCCACAAAATTGAGAAATGCCTAAAATAATTAGAGCAATTGTTACTAATATCACCAGTAAAGGGCGAGCAAGATCTGGTCAACAGAAATCTTGTCGAATCTCGTTCCATCCGAGATGTAAATCCGAGATTTCTGATTTTAAATGCAGGGGGCAAGTTTTAATGCCATTTAGATGACATTTAACAAGAAATTATTCTTAATGAATTATATACATACCGTATTTATTCGATTTGTGTGCGGGTATCGGTTAGCGCGCGGGTCTCGGATAGTGCACGGGGGTCGGGCAAATTTTGCACATAGTGCGCGGGTGCACTATGGGAGTAAATACGGTATGATATTTAGTCATTAGATTTAAATATTAGTGGATTTCCAACAATTTTTTAAGATTTGAGATTTTAAAGATGTTTGAGATTTTAAAGATTTTTAGGATTTTTGGAGGCCATCAACGAGATTTTTGCGAATGTCGGACCCCTCGCAAAAAACACTTCTATTTCTCCGATTGAAGGCAGAAATAGATTTAAATTTTAGTCACTTTTCATTTAGCCTCACTTAAACGACTAGAAAACGACTATAGCTATAAAAGAAAGTCTTTTGGATTTCTGAGTATAAAATACATATTTTAACCAACTTTAGTCATTTATGCCATATGTGTATGAAGTCTATGAAGTGTCTAATGATTTTTTTAGTCACTTGTCCTTCCAGTGCACGTGAAATTTCGTGTAATAATTTTTTTTCTTTCTTTTATTGTACATAGTCCGAAATTTATATTTTTGAAACTTAACAGCTCGAATTAACTCCTAACTCTTAGGGCGAGTCATATTTATTAAAGCACTTTAGCACGTTTAAAGCCCCATATGTCATTCGAAGGAACCTGTGCATTTCATATTTTGCGTTTATCGTGCGTTTTTACGATCTGGAAAACAGTCTTTAAAAGATGCTATTAAAAAAGGATTTTCGACGCAAGGTTTTTGATATCGACGTTCGTTTCCTTTAATAATACCAAGATTTGTCTTTTGTGTAGACAATTCATTAAGTGATCACGTCGTCCATACGCGTGTAATGAGACTTTACGACTTTTTCAGGCAAAAAATGTTTGTTGACAGTGAGCGATCGGGAGCTAGAAGTGATTCGGAGTAAAGAAAGTAAAGGCAGACACATTTGCCGACTTGATACTACGTATTTTTGCTCGAGAGAAAGTATAGTCAAACCGTCCATACATCAGTCGCAGATGTAGAGAGCAAGAGGGAGAAGAAATTTGGTAATCTCGCCTCAAGAAATGCACACTTGGCCCATTTGAAAAGAGCATTTGATTCTTTAGCTGCAGATGAACTCGAATCAAGCCCAAAGGATTTTGGAAATGACAGTTATCAAGTTGATAGCCCACTTTTATACCAAAAGAAACGTGCATCAAGCCTCAAATTAAAGAAGGAATTATTTTTCTGATGACTAAGTTCAATAAATCAGGATAAAAATTGGAATACATCTAGTTTTTTTTTTTTTTTTTTTTTTTTAAATAAATAAAAAGTTAATTAAATAAAAAAAAATGGTGGACATTTGTGATGATGTGTGTTGAAGGAAGTGGGAGGGGAAAGAGTTTGAAAATGTTACACACAAAATCTGGACGCCACCTGCAGTCAGATTTTCAAAATAAAATATTAAAAATATTTATATCGTTTGATTTGCAAGGCCGTTAGTCGTTAGCAATAATAACATGTGACGGTTTCTTACTGAACCACGATAACAAGTTTCTTATCTAAAAAAATCAATTTTTAAAATATCCCATTGCAAGTTTCAAACTGTAGTTATTCGACAAAAAGTTTAAAAGTCGATCGATTAAAGTCCAAAAATATATATTTACAGCACAAAAAACTATAATCTTCCCACAAACATCGATTACCAATATCAAACAATAGTGGGATTAAGGTCCCAAGTCATGACATTTAAAATTTTCCTCTCGTTTTCCCGGAATTTTTATAATCGACGATAGAATTTATGAAGAAAAAAAAATTAATTGGGAATCACAACACAATATCAAAGTGCAAACTCGATCGAAATCGATAAATCCCTTCAACTTTTCAAAGATTTATAATTTATCAGATTACCAACAGAAATATTTCACTTAATACAATTACATTTACGTTTGTTTTCATATTATTTTCAGTACAGTACGCAGTATTCGAGTTGTGATTGATAACGAGGAAATGCAAATATGAGAAACGAGGTTCATATTTATAAGTAAAAAAAAAAAAAAAATTGAAATGTTTTAAAATCCCTGTAATTACGTTTAACGACCCTAGATTTGATTTAGTGTGAAATTTGTACAGAATAATTTAAAAGCGACTTACCCAGAAAATTAAAATATTTTTAAATTATCAGCCATGTGGTGATAAACAAGGTGAGCAACCCGTGCAAAGTGTTGAAAGTTCTGTTTTTCTGTGTACTGTAAGGTATTAATGCATTACGCAAGATTAATCGTTGATTAAAAATTAAATAACAAACTTACACAGGTTAAAGTTACGCTTGTATTAATAAACAATTTCTTTAAACTGATTAGATAACGCGTTTCTGCGTTGAACCGAAAACCCCGTGACGACAATCAGATTTTTCAAAGAAGGCATTTTGAGTGACGTCAATTCAGCGATAACATTCAGCGCAACGGCTGAAATATGATGATGGTGAGTTTCGAGTTTGCGCCGCTAGATGGCAGCACCGAATAATCATGGAGGAATAAGGTTGAGAACATTATTCAATATTCGGATGATTGTGTTCAGTTTTTTGGGGTTTTAAACGCAGAAATGTCGGATTTAAAGCGATTAATCCGATCAGGGATTATTCTGAGGGATTTCTAGGGATAGTTACTTCGAAAAAAACATTTTTTAAAGTGGAATTACTCGATATATCGATGAAAATCGATAAAATATAGTTGGAAATACAAATCAATCGATAGAAATCGATGATTGGTGAACGTAACAGTGACAAATCCAAGGATTTAACGGTATTTCTTACACTCAGAACCATAAATTTGTCGCCAAAGCCAAAGAATAATAAGCAACACGAAATGAATCATGTGACAACTCCTCCCTTTATATCAATAATTCATTAGACTTTGAGGTAAAACTGCAAGTCAAGGTGACAACGACGTGTGAAAAATAGGCAAATAAAACCCACATTTACCAGCTAAGATGAAATTTTCTCCCACATTTAGCTTAACTTCATCAAACCATCATCTCAACATAAAACACAAAATTTAAGAATTGGGGTCAAACCTAAATCCATCATTAAATTTCCATCAAAGATATAATTACAGACATTTAATACGAAAATCTAAAGAAATTGACAAGAGTGTGTGAATTTTATCACCTCTTTATCTTTTTTTTTAGTACAGTAAAACCAAATGATCTCATTCACCACCTCCTTTTGCACACCATGTAAAAACAAGAAAAAAAGAATTAAATCGTTACACTACATAACAAAAAAAAAATACAAACATCTCTTTCTCCAAGAGAAATTCATCTATTTATTTTCCATCCCTGTGCCTGATTTCCATGGAAACCGTCGTGCACTGCAAGCGCCATGACTGCAGCATCTCCAATGACTTAAAGGTCACCTCAAACCAAACTCCATTTGCAAAAATACCCATAATTTTTTTCCTCGTGTAAAAAAATAAAGACAAACTCAATTTTCACTATTTCACTCCAATTTCCCTATTTACCCCACAAATCAACTGTTTTTTTTTCCATTCTCTCTTCTATTTTCCCATTTTTTCCAGGTCATGGAATTTTTTATTTTTTCCCTCTCCTGTTTTCATCCAATTAGGAACAACCAAAAAAAATAAACAAGTGAAAAAAATCCATTTCATTACAGCATAACCTAATTATAAAATAAAAATTATCTAAATTTCTTTTTTATCTCACAAAGTTGTTGAAAAAAAGATGCCTGGGTTTGTGTTTTATATCTCGAGTGTAGCCATAACTATATCAAAAGCGGATGAGCTAAAAAGAGTGCACAAGAGGCGCCATCAACTCCCATTCAATCGCAAGTAAAAGACTCAGAAACTTCCATTTTGTCGCTCGTTTCAACCGCTTGAAGCGCCGCGTAACGGAAATATAGGGCAGTCTATCAGTTATGTATTAAATTAAATATTAAAAAAGAAATTTACCAATATATAATTAACCTTCACAAAGGCCTCTAGGATGATGAACCACAATAGAAGTGAAGAAATTTTCCTTTAACCAAACACAAAAAGCTTTTTCAATAAGAAGAAAAAGAACTTTTGAAAATACAATGGAAAAGCGTGATAGGTTCGAGTTGAGCCCAACTTGTTTGTTGACACAAAGCCCTCATTGAAAACTTTACCAATAGGTCTCTTTGTGGCCCTTTGGAGAGTTGTGGGCCCCATGTGATGCTTTTTCTCTCCCCCTTTTATCTGAATCATATGAAGCTTGAAATCTTGAAATAAATCCTTAATTTTCTACAGAAAATTGGAAAATATGTTGAAAGAAGAGGGAGAAAAACGTTAAAAACCCTTTTTTCAGCTAGTTTTGTCGAGAGAGTTGTTTTTTTTTTCTGGTTGCTAAATTTGGGGTAAGTGAAGTGAAGGAAGGAAGGAAGAAGGCAAAAAAAAAAATTATCACTTTGTTAAGTTTGTGGGCGAGTTTGTCAGATTAGAAAAAAGGATAATGAGGGCTGAATGTTGTCTCGTAAATATGTCCGGCTGAGATTCCTAACCTCCCAATTTAAATATTTCAACAAGGAGGGAAAAAAATGTTTTTAAAAATACACTTATTCTAATTCGGGTGTGTTATTAAATCAAGTTTTATTTAGTGATTATATTAATATAGAATTAGGATGAATTAATCGAAAATGTAATGTTTTAAGATGTTTATCTGGATGTTACTGCATCATTAATTCTCTTAATGTAGATCAACGAACATGTAATAAAAATTGATGAGGAGAAAATTCAGCAACTTGTTTGTCAACATCGAATCGAATAAATACATCCTGATTTTTTTATTTTTTATAAATAAAAAGTTAATTAAATAAAAAAAAATGGTGGAGTGTTTTTGGGTTCAACGAATTGTGAATGGTGATGTACGCGTGTTGTTTGTTATTACAGTGTTTTGGGTTGAGAGAAGTTTTTCTCTCCCTCGTAATTATAATAATTGCAACTTTAACTTCTTTGTAATTAAGTGTAAATGGAAAATTGGAAATTTCGATTTGCTGCACAAGTTTGAGTAAATCATGCTAGTTTGGGAGTCAACACCAGATGGTGTGCAATTATTGTCTAAGTGCATTATGGGTGAGACTTCCTTATAATGAAAAACAATGAATCAACGTCTGTGAAGGCTTGTATGGCGGCCTTACAGTGGAATCTATAGATTTTGGTTCATAAATAAAATTGTTGTTGCATTTGTGCAGTTTTCTCATTGTCCATTTTCCATTAGACACTTACGCCTAAGGAAAATGAGTACCAAAATTGGGCGCCCAGCTTCAGGCACACAAAAATTAGCCCGAGCAAAATGTAAGATAAAATTCGGCATGTATGCATTGTTATGCACATGAAACAACACCAAAAGCAGACCCAAAACAGCTAGAAAAGCCAATTGCCAAAGTTAGGCGCCTAAAATTGGCAAGGATATTCTTCCATTTCCCTCGGGCTTAAGCTATACTTGGTGGAACAGACTTTCTGGGCATCCCTGCATGTCCTGATGTTCCAATTGTCCAAAAGCTCGATCAGGAGAGCTTTAGCAATTATTCGATTGTATTGTCATTGTCAACAACTATGTTGGTTCGATCATTCAGCCTAATTGGATTTCACTGACCGATCTAATAATTTGGATTTGTTTGCAAGAACAAAATATTCGTTATAAGAATCAATTTCCAGCCCTGGAGTTCGGTGTAACAAGGTTGCACCAGACTGTGGGCGGGATTGCATTCGAATAAATTCAAACTGACCTATGTGCGGTATAAATGGCAGATGTGCCCATATAGTAGTGAGTTTGCTCACCGAAGTTTCCTTATAAAGTTATAGTTATAACCTGTAACTCTAGTTTTTCGGCTTTTTATTTTATAATTCTTACACTATTTATCATTTAATCATCTTTTTAGATTTAAATAGTGTAAGAAATTCAGAATTATAAAGTTTACTGGCTAAATTTTATTTTATTTACACAGCCTGCAATGTATTTCAACCATTCACTTTAACGATATTGTCTTTTACTTTTACTCTCCCCTAATTTTATTTCCTTCTTAACCGACTTGCATTTGTACACTAAAAATAACAAACGATTACTTGCATGCGGGTCTCTTCAATGCACCACTGTCTTATCCACACACCAGTCGTTAGTTTGTTTGGATATTCAAACAGCGTGCTGTAAAAACCTAGAAACGTTGACCAAGGTTGATCCATTTGCCCACAACTCTTCATATATTCCAAAACAGCATAAACTACTGTATAAAGAGGCCTTGCCTGACTTAACACATTTTATTTATATTCCCAGCTACCTCGGAAGGTTGTATATATGGACAAAACATCAACCCTAACCTCCTAAATGTCAACCTTTTCTTTATTGTTTGCAATAATGCGTAACTAAAGACTCGGTTGCATTGGTTCCAAGCCAATGGATGTCCTCGACTTGCCCAAGAAGAAAAAAAATTATGGGAGAAATGCTCTGATTACCCTCTTTTATCCAAACTTTTATGCTGTGTGCGCACACATTAGTAGAGCAAAAAAAAAAAACAAAAAAAAAGTTAATAGTAAAATAAGAGGGTTTAAAAAATATTTTTAAGCCTATTTAAATTCCAATGGGAAAGCCAATGACCTGTGACAAAAGTGAGAAAAAAAATGCCTCCCACTTGACTCTTCAAACAACACAAACAAAAATCCAGTTCCAAAACAAGCGTAGGAAAAATTCGAGCCTCTGGACAAGGGCGGGGTCAGCCACTAATATATTGTCGTCAAAAAAGTAAAAGTGACACGACGTTCTACTTCCTGCATTCTTAGAAAAACTATTTCACCTCTTTCCTCGTTTAATAAATAGGAAAAAAATAAATCAACTGTTCGGTTTCAATTACACCATTGAAACTGATAAATTGTTAAAACCAATCACTCAAAGCCTTCTCTCTGCAACAAAGTCACACCAGGGTGACCTCATTTTTCTTCTAATAGTACACAATTGATTTCTTCCTCCTTCTAGCATCATCTTCAATACTCATTCAAGTTTTTTTTTTTTTTACAATAACGATTGTGAATATAAAAAAATACATAAAAGAATGGGAAAAAAAAAGGAATAAACTATCAAATCACTTCCTTAAACTCCACCCATTATGGCACACATAAGAGAAAATGATGAAACTAGGAAATTTTGCTGCTGGGATGATCTTTTCCGTGATAATAAAGTTGGTTGTTTGTGCGAGTTTTCATTTAGTACTGTTTAGAAATGGTTCCAAGGACACGGTTTTATTGTGATCTTAACCAGTTTAGATGGTTGGGGGTATGGGAAAGATGCGGGGCTGAAGATTGAGAAAAGGGTCATTACCATTTACTGTTTATTTATTTTTGTGGAACCCGCTTAGAACGTTATTTTTGGGACCCACAGGCAAAAAGTATCCGGGTTCGTTATAACGAACTCGAAGGGACTAGAAAATATATTCGTTATATCGCGGAATTCGTTATATCGAGATTTTTTTTTTTTTTTGCATTGTTTTAGTGCAGAACAGTCCAAATAAAAAGTTCGTTAAAACGAGGTTCGACCTGTATAACGGGGAAATTTTGGACAATTGCGTGAGAATTTGAAGGATTTTTTTGAAGATTTTGAACACTTTTTTAAAAATATTTCGGACGATTTTGTGAGGATTTGAAGGATTTTTTGAAGATTTTAAACGATTTTATGAGGATTTTAAGGATTTTAAAGGATTTTATGAGGATTTTAAGGATTTTGAACGATGTTTTGAGGATTTTAAGGATTTTTTGAAGATTTTGAAGGATTTTTAAAAATATTTTGGACGATTTCGTGAGTTTTGAAGGATTTTTGGATTTTTTTTGGAATGTTTTGAAAATTTTACATTTTGATAAGATTTTTGGAATTTTTAAACTTAGAGAGGGGGGGGAGGCAATCGTTCTTACCGCCCCCCCCCTCTCCTCCCACCTTAGATTCGCCCATGCGTTATAAGCGGGTTGAAATTATAACCAAGGGCGTTTCGTTGTAAGCGGGTTCCACTGCAGTTAGTTTTGTAATTTCTGGATTTGAAAAGTGGTTGATTGAAATTAGGGTGAAGGTTGGAGTCATGATTACTATTAGTGGGGTTCGTCTATTCCTATGGTGTTCCTTCCCTTCCCTAGGGTTCCAGGAAGTGAAAATTAAGGGTTCTGCCAAAATATGAAATAAAATATTATTATTATCATTTAATTTTATGAACTTATTTTTTCATTTTCAAATGTAATAAATTCTTTTGAATTGAGGGGTTCCATGACTTTTAGTAGATCTTAAAAGGGTTCCATACCCAAATTAAATCGGAAATACGACCCTGGGTGGTATGGAAGGATAAAAAGGAGCAAACGTTTTTCCGTTTCATTTTTGAAATAAATGCTCTAAAATGTATGAATAAATATTTTAACCAAATGTGTTTTTTCTATTAAAAATTAGCATTTTGCTTTTACTTTATACTTTTAAAGTAAAGTGGCTTTAAATTTTTGTTGAATGTGTACCTTTAAGCAATCACTATATCGAGCAGAAGCGATTTCTCGCAGGCATGCGCACTAGACAGTCGAATTATCCTTCTGACATCGACAAATTATCGAGGAATTTTTTTAAAAACCGGACAGATAATCATTGAACAGTTCTATCATGTAAATCTAGTGTCTGCCATGCCAGCTAGACTTCAAAGTATTGATTTCCATAAAAACATAGGAATATGGAAAGGAATGATGATGTCTAATTCATATCTTTCCTATAAATTTTACATATTTTACCTCCCAATTTGTGTGAAAAATCTATGAAATTTTTACAACCAAAACTCAATATTAAAGACGTCCTTTAAAAAGATAAAAATATGTTTGTTCTCGATTACCTTGACATAGCTTACACCACCCTTAAACTCACGATCTGATATTAAAAACACAACATAGCATAATAAAATAAAATAAAATAAAAAATAATAATTTATTGTCATTTAATGCGATATTAATTTCACTCTGCATGGAAGCAAATAAATTACAACTCCAAAAAATTCAATTTAGAAAAAAAAATTAATTTTTTTCCAACTCAAAAAATTCAAAAAACTAAGACCACACACAACTACCTAAAACGCCACTTTAAAAAATTATAAAAAAAACTAATGCGACACCATATGACTCCATATCACATGGAAAAATAAATATATAAAAAAAAACCAACGGTTAACATCTGTCAAATAGCTTTGGATGACGTCACATCCCGATAATAAACAATAGGCCAGTGACAAAACGATGAGTCAGATTAATCAATGCCCTCCTAGTGCTATAAAACGCATATGTATGTACCCTAACACTAGTATGACATCACTTCGTGGTCCCCCTGCACTGCACTGCACGCGCCCCTAATGACCCGGCTATATCTGCTTACCATGGCAACAACCTTCTCCAATTTTAACTTTTACCCGGACCCCCGGACGAAGTGCGAGTCACGAGGTTTAACAATTTGTATTACTCGTCACGAATCAAGATAAAGTTTGACCCCGACGTAAATACCAGCACGTGTAATGTACGGGTAACTAATACCTTGAAGTGAAAACACAACTTTACGCATATACTATTCGGATTTAGACATGGGAGGAACCAGGGGATAGCTATAGGGGCGATCGTCTCCCTCCTCTTTGCTTTATGTATAAAAATCCAAAAAATCTTCAGAAAATTGCAAAATTTACAAAAATCGTTCAAAAAACTTCAAAATATCATTAAAAATCTTTAAAAAATTCTCCAATCCTCACAAACTCGTTAAATGTCTTCAAAAAATCATTCAAATCCTCACAAGCCCGTTCAAAATCTCCAGAAAATCGGGAAATCTTCAAAAAAAATCATTCAAAATCTTCAAATAAATCATTCAAAATCTTCTAAAAATTGTTCAAAATCCTCAAAAAAAATTCCAAATCCTCACAAACTCGTTTAAAAACGCCAGAAAATCACAAAATCTTCAAAAAAAAAAGCTCCAAATTCTTCAAATCCTCACAAACTCGTTCAAAAACTTCACAAAATCTTAAATTCTTCAAAAAAAATCATTCAAAATCATCACAAAATCATCACAAATTTTCTGATTTAAGGTACCCTTCTCCCCACTTTGGGAAAACTTTCCAAAATCGCCCCCTCGTGGAAAATTTCCTGAATCCACCCATGGATTTAAACCAATTGAATTTTTTTTTTTCAATAAATTAAGAGAGAGAGAAAAAAATATATTTTTTCGTCTTTTAATTCTTTGAAATTTAAATTATATGTATCACCAAACACAGAAGCTAATGTCAATGTTGGCACGTATAACCAAGCAACAGAACAGCTGTTGAGTTCACGGTAATAAATTTCAATGAAGAGAAGACAGAATTATTCACACAAAATGGCATCCACCTGCTCGCAAAAACCCAACTGCAAATTGCCATATTGGGAAACAGACAGAGAAATTGTTGAAAATTAAAAATAAAAAAATAGAGGAAAAAAAAATACGAGATAAACAAAGAGGGGAATTTTATCACACAATGCAATCTACTTGCAGTCCAATTAAGTAAGCAAAGATAATGATTACGTCCTAGAAAAAACAAAAGAAAATGGGGAAAAAAAATCGTGTCGATTACGGCCCACTGAAATTACAACGTTTTACATGTGAGGTTTTATAGTTTTCACTTAGAAATTACAAAACGAGGTGATCAACGTTTTGTATTTTTGTATTTTCCTGGAAATTACAGCCGGACCTCGTTATAACGAACTCGGGGAATTTTTTCACGTTGCAGAATTACAAAAGTTTTTAAAATTTTTGCATTTTTCTGTCAGAATTTCAGTCTCTTTGCAAATATTTTACAAATTTCAACTTTTGTGGCTATTTTGCATAATTTAATCCGGCAATTTATTTTTACAAAAATTTTGCAAAATTCCCAAATTTTGCAAAATTTTTACACAATTTTTGAAAATATTTCTCATGTTATACTACGAATAAAATCGTTATATCGAGGAATTTAATATAAACGACTTCGTTATACCGAGGTTCGACCTGTATACGATTGTTTTTTCAATTTTTCAGTCTTATGACAGATTGTGCATGCTCTCAGAAGCCCCTGGCAGTGGCAATCTTATGGATTTAGATATCCGAAATATCGAGTGAGACGGGATTTCGTATTTTAAAGTGACATGTAAACTTTAAGATATTGAATGTCGTATAACAAGACAAATGCCATGATAATTCTATGCGAAGCACGTTCAAAATTATGGTCACCCATAAGTTAAAAAAAAAAAAAAAAAAAACCCAAAAGAAAAAAAAAATTAAAACTGAATGATGCATTGTATTTAATATCGGAAACACCGTGATGGAGATAAGATAATTAAATGCCATAACTAAAATTCTGTTCCGTTAAAGGCAACGAGGATTTTATTAAAATGCACACTGGCATTGTTCTGCCTGATTAAACCGAATCTGAATGCATCATAACTTGATTGGACAAATGGGTCACACTTTGCCCTGCTGGTGGACACGACAATCAATTAGTAGATGCAATAAAATAAAAAAATAAAAATGACGATTGAAAATATTAAGCGAGTTCGGTAGTCATTTCGAATTTGCACACGTAGTATTACATATGGAGTCAAATGGGGAAAAAAATGAATAAATAAATAAAATGAAATGAAATATATAAAAAAAATGAACTTTCATTTTCACAATTAACTCGTTGGAGTCGCCTAAAGGGTTGAAAGAACTTGGGAGTATAGGTGGGTGTATTGAAGTAGAGGAAATTACAAGAAAATGAAATGGAAGGGTGAAAGGGAGGGTGAGGGTGGTGAAGGCAGACAAAACATATTTTTTTCTTTAAAGAAAAAAGTAAATGAAATGGAAAATAAGAAAAAGAAAGGTTGAAAACATGTAAATTATGCATAAACCGCAAGGATTTCTACATGGAAGAACAAAAATTATACCTCTCCATTTTTATTTATCGCTCGTGCTGCGGATTTATGAGAAAATTACGTTTTCAGAGTGGAAAAAAAAATTCAGACCGAAAAAAAAATTTTTCGTCCCATTTTTTAAAAACTCCGCATTTAATTAAATAAAATTTAAAAAAAAAATTCCAACCTCTCCAAAAAAATATCCCCCGATCGATTTTCACTCAATATATATTCATTCATTCCTCTATAGGGAAAAATAAAATTTTTTTTTA
Source organism: Geophilus flavus (assembly GCA_034695885.1). Lineage (NCBI taxonomy): Eukaryota > Metazoa > Arthropoda > Chilopoda > Geophilomorpha > Geophilidae > Geophilus > Geophilus flavus. The sequence goes on from JAQFZO010001809.1 coordinate 12,407, forward strand.
AAAAAATATAAAAATGTGTGCGCACAATACCGGATATTAAAACGCAAGTGATTAGCCGTTTTCTTAGAATACTCAATTCCCCCTACTGTATGCTACTATCGATTCTCGAGCACCTGGATAAATCCAGGGACTTGGTGCACAGACACACACACACTTCCCACTCACTCCTGCACACACCATCACAAACATAGCGTCTTCTAATATCGATTCAAACGTGCAATATCGTTCGAGAGTAGGAGAAAACAAGATAAAAACACACACCTGTAGGTGGTTCGCAATCTGTAGCCATGGTAAGGTGTAAAAGGGGTGATATAAGAGAAAGGTTGGCACGGGTGGCGTCGAATTGGCACGTGCTCATCTTCGGCGTCGGGATCGAGCTGCTCGACCAGGATGGCTTCTTGATGGATCAAATAATTCTCCTTGTCTAGGTTGAACATGATGCTTACACTTTGCCACTCAAAGCACGGGCAGTTTGCCGAACCACCTCCTCCACCATACGTTGTTGTCGCTTTCTTCAATTATTCAGCGGGATCGATAATGATCGACACCTGGATCCGGTGTTGTCGTTGTTGTGTCGGAAATTGGGAATAAATAAGCGAAATGTGCTGGGAAAAGCGCTTTTTCCGTTTCTTTTCTTCCCCCCGCAGCACTGTTTTCACTATGGGCGACCCGAGTCGCCAGCCTCCACCCTCGCACAGCATCGGCAAGCGGGGAAATGCGGCGGTCGGGCTCGACCTGCTATGCCGGGGATGTGGCGATACCACTCGGTCGTGCGAGGGGGAGAAAGAGAGCCGACAACTAAACAAGGCCAAAACAGGTAAGTGTATCGCTCGCTGCTGTGAATTTCGCATAACCTTGTAAATAAAAACACCCATAAAATTATAAGTGCACAAAAAATAATGATAAAATTATTATTTTTTGTTGGTTTTTTTTTTTTTTTTTAGGTGGGATTTTGGGGATACGGTTGAGTCGACTTATAAGAGCTCCGCATAAAGGAGCAGTCCGGTTATTAGAGCGCATTTAAAATTTACGGATTTGGTCTTTATTGATTTATATGTAATTAAAGTTCGTTTTAAAGAGCTCCGGATATAGGGGAAATTCGCTTTTAAGAGCAACTTTATGGCTATTTTTGTGATTTTTGCTCCGGAATGAGGGCTTTCCAGCAAATTACGCTGTACATACGTAGTTTATTCATTACTCTCGAGATCTGGAAAGTGAAATAATGGCTTCTAAACGATGTACTTTATCAATTGACGATTTTCAGAAGGTCTTAAAACCTAAAGAAATAGCCAAGAAATATGGGATCGGTTCAAAATTGACTTAAAATGATTTTTATACTTAAAATAAGCTATTTTTAAGCAAAAATAGCTTATTTACAGTAACTAAATACATAAATAAACATTTTGAGTAATTTTTGCACGTTTTGTTTGTGAGTTCGGGTATAAATAAGAGCGTCAATCTCAGTTCCTGACCACACATAAAAATTGAAATTAATTTTAAAACTGGGAATTTAGAGTCGGTTATAAATATATATATACATAATAAATATTTAAGGCAACTTCTCGGTGATTTAACTGACTACACTAATTACATCGTGATTGACAAGTGCCTAAAGGATTAAAATGCGAGGGCGGATACCCTATTAGGTGTCTTTGGAGGTGATCCTGCCCACAAACTCAAACCCCAAGATCCGTGAATGTCTCCCACGCAGAGGAAACCCCCCATTAACCAATTATGGGGTGGACACGCGCACAACTTTCCTATCGAACAGGAATAAAAAACCGATAACCCATCTATAAAAAAAAAAAAAAAAAAAGATC
>JAQFZO010001810.1:0-14223 GCA_034695885.1 Geophilus flavus
GAAGTCGAAGAGGACAATCATTACACGGAGTGAATTTACACTCGAGGCATTTTTTAAGGTTCAAACGAAGCAATTAGAGTAATGAGAAAACATAATTTATGAATGATATAATTAGAGAACCAAGTAGCCCGAGAGAAGATAAATGTTACGCCGGGAAAAATCGTGATTACGTAAAAATGTTTTTAACAGATGTGAGGAAAAGAATATTCGTCAGTTCGTCACATGACTCGCTCCAGTACATATTCACTCATGTTTGCAGTTCGTATCCATTCTCGGTGACAAAAGTGTCAAAAAGTATTGCCAGTGGAATACTGCAGGAAAGAAAAATGCGAAGAACACTTCCTTTTTTTTTTGCACGAAAACGAGCGTTTCGAATTTTTACCCCTTCGAACCCACACCCCAAAAAAACAACTTGTGGGTTTTCGATGTTGGTACGTCTTAACAGTAACAGTTTATTGATAAGCAATGGCTATGTACAGGAAGTTGATAAAACACTTGAGATCCGCCTCATGTGATGTGTACCCCTTACAGTAATCACATGTCGATACAGATTGGTCCAACACAACTTTAAAGAAAAAGCTAATCCGAGTTTTGCACATTAAGATATATCAAAAATTTTCTCCAACATTTCTAAAACTCATTGATATGCATTTTTGTAATATTCATGAATATTTCATGCGCAGCATTACAGTAGCCAATTAGAATTCACCACTTTTATTATTTCGTACAACGTTATTTCGCTTATGCTTCCTTCATTCAGCCAATTTAAATCGTATTCAAATCTTATAGGAAGAATATTTCTATTGCACTTCATATTCTTATGGCCGAAATGAAAATTGGGCACAGCTGATTCACTTTACTTTTAAAAATTTGTTTAAAGTGAAGTCATGAATTTAGATTACATTTCATCTATGTATGCTAAACCTAATAATAGACCTGCGTTTCTTCATCTACATTCCCCCTTTAACCCTTTACCTCTTGGCAACATTCGAGTCAATTGATTTTTAATGAAGGCACCTACACGTCAGCTAATTTGTCATTCCTCATGCTGATGGCTTAAATTTTTCTTCCCACTCCAACAAAGTTAAAATTCATAATTACCGGCAAATAATCGATAATGTTTTTGAATACGCCAATTAAAGAAAACTATGCGGCTTGGCATGTTTGTTTGTTTGTTTTTACCTTTAATTCACTTCACGTATATTCTATTTATCATCTCGTTTAATCTACGAGGACTAATAAATAATAATTTATTTTTTGAAAAAAAGATGAAAGAAAAAAAATTTTTTTAAAAAGAAGGTTGAAGAAGTGGCTTTAAATTTCCTAATTAGTGAGTCTACAAAAGATAAAGAAAACTTAAAGGAGGAAATTCGTTTTGGGTTTAAGGCATTTTATTGATTGATCGTGAGAGGAGCAAAGGAAACCTCAATGAAATAAGTAGAATTTGAAGCCCAATAATGACAAGCATGCCTTATTTCCCTGACATTGCTCGCAGTTATTAACGTTTCAAAACGTTTCGCTAATACCAAACTCATGAAAATCCGATTTATGTATTTTTATCAATTTTAATTTTGAAGGAAAAAAATAAAAAAATAAAAAAATAGAAAATTCATCTTTAAACATTTTACCAAATGGTTGATATCCGACGTTTCGATACAACACGCGAGTGATTTAAGGACAAACCAAGAAAAAAAGGTGAATCTTTTTTATCAAGCGGTTACTGGGGAAAACACAAAACACACGTAAAAGCTCTAGAAAACCAGGGACTTAAGCTTTCTACGATTCTACGTGCAAAATAATCCTCGTGTATTCTGTAGCAATCCCTTTGCAGGTATTAAAAATTGTTAGAAACAAGATAAAAACTTTCTAAACACATTTTTTTTTTTTTAAACAGCGAACCTGATTGAAACGTGGTCCTCGTTTTACACCTTTTTAACGTCGAACTGACCTACCATCGAAATTTGTTTGTGAGAGGGGGAAAAAAGTAAATGACGTTATAAAAGCAGCGCAATTAGCCGCAATTTGAGGCACCATTACCGGTGGCTTTGGAGTAAACTTGGATATCCTTCTCGCAAACAACACATAGTCCGAGATAATCCCATAGGTGCCAATCACAAATAAAGCCCATTGTGTTATATAGTAGAAAAGCACATCTCTATTCTTTGTCTAACAGCCCTTCTTCTTCAATCGATAGTAGAATCAGCAGAGGGATCTTATAGATTGGGCTGTGCACCTAAGTTACTCCCACAATGGATTGCCCACTGACAAATTACTTAGCTGCACAGAGAATGAATCCCTGACGTGGGACTGCGAACAAGAAAAGAAAATATTCCATTCTCGCCTTCACCTGACCCCATGTCCTCCCGTGCACTCGAGATGGAACAAGAGACTAAAATGAGGGACATAAAGTACATGCAACCGACTTACTTAGGGCAGGCACACTATTCGCCATAAAAACCCCGAGTGGAATTTTCATGCGATTGCAAAGACCTTCCCTTTTTGTTTAACAGTCAATTTGTTGGCAAAGATTCTGCATACTCGATAAAAAAGATAAATGAATCCAACACTGCACAAAATTTTAGATTTACAAATGCTAAATTTGATGTAAATTTGTGGGCAAAGCTATACTTGTCGGGCAAACATATATACAAACTTTTTTGTGGTCAAAAGTAGCCGTTACATCAAATTTACATTAGATTTACAAATTGAATTTACTGTACACCATTTAAAATAAGATGTAAATTCAGATTTACACATCATCTTTCACGACCATTCTCACGATTTTACAAATTTACGAGATCAAATTTAACAATAAATTTTACATTGAATTTCCGAAATTTTTGCAGTGCAATCGATGCACACTTGTAAACATTTACATTTCATTTTTTTTCTCCTTAGTAAAAACAGCTTTAAAAATGCATGGTTAAAATAAACAATTTAAAACTCCTCGTTTCCAAGCTCAATTTGCCGACTCCCAAAATGCCATCGCATCGCATGGAATATTTAAAAATCGAACAAAAGAAAAAACCAAATTAAAAACCTTTCTTAGAATGTTTAACGTTAAAATTTAATATTTGCCTAGTACACGAAAATCCTCTCTTGTATACTTTAGCTCGGAAAAAGGTTGTCGTGTTTACTTTATCGCTTCCCAGTTAGAGAAAAAATTCTTTTTTTTTTCCTAGATAAATCGGCCCTTAAACAATAAATGGAATCTGAATAAAGTGGAGAAAAAGGTACCTCGAATCGATGCGCGCGTCTAAGGAACAAAGTCTTCACTCAAGGGACTTTTCTTGGGCAGTGAGTGTCACACTCTTGCCACCTTAACTTTAAAAGGTAAGATTCGATGGCGTTCAAGCAAGCAATGGAAGCCATCATTCTGCAGTGGAGTAAAAAAATGAAAGGGTCTTTGCCTCTGTCACAATGACAGAGCCAAGTACGGAACTTTCAATAAAGACCATAGTTAAATGACTTGGCTTCTCGACTGTAGAGGAACGAAATTTGCATGCCTATGGCTTCCAACTTGCATGCTTATAGTCTATAAAACCCTCTCCGATATATAAATCTGTGCTTTCCTTTTCTCACAAAGTCTCAATTTTGCAAATAAAATCTCAAAAGATAAAAAAAAACATACTTTTGACTCACTCACATTTTTTTACATCCCGTAAATGGCACGTGATGTAGACAGTGTTGTTAAAAAAAATTCCACACAAGTTCTCGCCACGAGTTTAATTTTCCTTTCGCCAACCGCCCGCCCGCCTGCCTGCCTGTATAAGAGCCCAATAATCATTTCGTAATAAACATCTAACATTTCTTTCACCGAAAGTAATCAACTCATAAGGCGCAGCACCGCGCTTCGACTTTATATTTTAAAACCGTTTCATCAAGCCTATTTTCATCATATCTTTTAATGAAAATTTCAAATTCCCAACTAATACTTGGAGAAAAACCCTCACACACACACGCCGGCTCACTCTCACTCTTTCTTCAATTAAATTACACCGCCTTTCCCTCCCTGCCGCACATTATCTTTGTCCTTGCACAAAAGTACGGTCCCCACCGCTCTTGTTAAACCATAAAGCCCTCGTGCGGAAGAGTGTCAAGACCACGCCCAGTCTCTCTGCCGTGTTGACCGAGTGTTTAGGACTGGTGGATGGAGGGGAAAGAACCATCAACAAATTCAGGTTCCAAAACCTCAGTCGCAGGGTTCACAAGCCACGACAACAAACCAAAGCTCTTCAAGCAGCCCATGCAAAGTATTGATCGACTGCTGTCTCTGTTTGGGGGAGGGAGAGAAATATATAGTGCTTTGCTAGCAGAGAATATCTGCTGTAGCTTGTGCTCGTTCGTTCGTTCGGTGAGTTGGCAGGCCAGACCCATAAATATAGTTGTGGATCTGATGTGTAAACATCCCAGAGAGACCTTGAATTACGGATGAAATATTTCTTGCGATCGTTCTTGGTGGGCGAGATACAAGTTCAATAGGTTTATCAAAAATGCAGTTCGTGCAACCGAAATCGATATATCGATGTCATTCCGTACAAACTTTCACTACATCTTGACAATTTTCTCCTATACCCGCGTCTGACACCAAACATCACTGCTCCTGTCTCGTGTTAACTTATTCGATTACGGTTTGTGTCCCGTGTGTCGTAAACAGTGCTAATAATGAATATCTTATCGACGTCGATGTCGAGGTCGAGGTGGATCGAAATCCAGTCGGATGAGACGAAAATTTAAGGAATAATGGAAGGAATTAATTCATTATGCACAGACTACGATGGTAGCTAATACGGGACCAGCCACTTCCGCCTCATAAAGCCACTATGGAGTTTAAAGTTTAATCTGCATGATTACTTAAAGATGTTCTTGTTTTCTTTATATTTCTATATTTTGGATTTTCTTATATAGAAATCTCGGTATTTCTAACTCAAGTCAATTGAATGATCTGAAATACAGGGATTCTCGTGCGTTGATTATTTTATGTGAGAGGGGATGGTCACGGTACACACTGTACACATAAAACTTTCAACGTGGTGTTGGGAAGATAACTCATTCATTGCAACCACGAAAATTAACCTCTGATTGTAATTTGATTAGCCGCCTCTTAACTTTCCCGCAATATCGACTAGCAAAATTCCTTCCTTGTTTTCTCTCTTCTTGGCACTGATCTCCAAGATTTTCATCATTTTTTTTAAAAACAGTAAAAAAAAAAAAAAAAAAAAATCTGTTGTTAAACCCTAAAATTTAATATTTAATAAATAATCAAATCTATAAAACCCTTTTAAAAAAAAATCACGTTACGTCAATTTAATAAGTTTCCTCTAAAAAAAAAAAATCGCCTGCATTAAAAGTTAATTAAATATACATCGAAATTGCATATCATTAAACATAGCCTAAAACCAAAAAAAAATGTTTTAACTCAAAATTACATCTCGAGCAAAGATGAAAAAGCAAAGCACAGCCACTCAAAAGCAAATTTCTCATTCCCATCCAACCCAACCCAACCCCACCAGTATTTTTCTTAAAATTGGACTGTTATTTTCTAGACTCGCCAGTACAGTAGAAACCAACATTGAATTCAGCCTTGTTTACATCCAAAGTGCATTTTTGTTTGTGTAATTTTATGTCGCATTTCTGCGAGTATGACCTTTTATCATCGCTGCAACACTAAACCTAATCTCCACATCTTTCCGCGTCTAGATTTTAACAGACTAAAGTAAAAAACATAGTGGTCATAAAACAATGCACAATTTCGTGAAACCGATTACGGAGTGGTGAAAATAAAAACGACAGTGCAAAGTTTAAATGAAAATAAAAACCCGACAACAAACACTCACTCGCTCACGCCGCCTTAATTAATTACTTCCATCTATATTTTTTCTCCTCTCTACAGAGTATTTTTCAATTTTAATAAAATGTTACCGCTAAAATACGATTACTCCCATGATAATTTTTTACAACTCTATCTGCATTTGTACAGGAAATTAATGGCACGGGCCAAATGTAAACATTAAAGCATCTAGGAGAAATGGACTCGAGTTAAGCTGTGCAACCTCTCATTATCGCACCTACTTAACCCCCGATAATTTATTATTAAAACGAGACAACCAGTCCAATATAATTAATGAGAATTAATTAAAGCGCGAATATTTAACTCCTAAACGCTCAAGAAAATTACAGTAACGCTCTTCACAGAGAAAAAGAAAAAAAAATAAATAAATTGCCTGGAAAAAATAATCAATCCAATTTTCAATCGAAACCGCAGATTAAGTCGCCATTGCGGGAAAACATCTTTTTTAAATTTTTTTTTTTCAAAATGTTATTATGCCCTCAAGATAAACAGCTGATAATTAAATTCCGGTATGAAAAATTCATGAACAACATACTAATCAAAATAAGTTTAACACGTAATACCGGCCGACGTCAGTCAATTTTTCATCGATGCGAATTTCGCTTATCACAGCAACTCAAGGGCCTAATTTGCACTTCGATTAGCTATATGGTGACGCATCGAGAATAACGACAAAATTTAAAGCGTATTCCCACCCAATCTGCTTTACCCATCATCAAAGAATAATGAAGCTGACACAAAGTTCCTTCTATGTAATTAAACCTGACAGCGGCACAACCAACCAATGCAATTGATATGCAAAACGTTTCCTTAAGCTGCAACTTAAGATGTGCACCATCTTTCCCAGCAATTCAAAATGGTCACGAATAATTTCTCTTTTCTTATTTAATTATCACCTCGCAAAAACAAGAAAATTGTTGTTCTCATCTCTTTTCTTCACTTGATTACAATTACAGCGAAATGACTTTAATTCGGTTTAAATCGTATCCAAATAAACGCAGCCATGACATCGTTCATAATTTCATCTCCCGACTAATAATAGCCTTCAAAATTTCTATTTTTATTTAATGCCACAATGACTGGGTGTTGCAATACTGAATTTGCGGTTTTGCATTCGCACCTGTGCAGATAACTCGCATCACGCAGCCATTTGGTTTGCGAAATCTGTATTCGATGCAGTGTTTTATTTTATCCATTAAGTTACGTACGTAAAAAGCGAAAAAGATATCATGGATGAAAAAAAAAAAAAAACTCAGCTTGAAAACCGGAGTAGAAAAAAAAACCATATAAAAAAAAACCAAGCTTAAAAAATACATCAACATTAAAAATGAAAGCAAGACGCTCGGAAACACGCTTAAAACTCATGTCGTGATAAATTCCCAATTCGAGTACACCTCGTACATTAAAGTCTTGAATCCGAAATTCATGCAATGTTTCCATGAGTTTGGGTCTTAATATTTCACAGCGATTCTGTTCAGCGTAAAACAAGATAATAAATATTGACGAATTCAATGCCCCCAAACACATTTACCCCGAGTTTAAAGTTCACTTTGGTTCGGTAATGTAATAAATGAGTCAAAACAAAATTATAATTCAATTCCCAAGGTAAATATTTCATTTTAAACCACTGCCAGATTTAAGTAAGTTAGAAGAAGAAGAAATAAAAAAAATTCAGTGTGAAAGAAAAAAGGAGGGAAAAGTTTGAGACTTTGACAGTGGTTTCTCTATTTATCTGTCATTCTGTCGCTACTCCTCTCCCGACTCCATTCGCTTGATTTGTAAAATTGTGTGTGGCGCAACGGGAAAAGATTTTCGCCTGCATTTCTCGCGTCGTCCTCATTACCAATGCTCATTGTGAATAAGAGTAGCAGCATCGAGATAAGGAAAGGGAGAGAGGAAGAAATAAAAAACTGTTTCAACACTGATAACAAGCGACAACAGCAGAGCTTCCCTGATCGTTAAAATTCAAGCAGTTGCACATTCCTTCCCAAAATGTATGCAACACTTAGTTTCCATTTATAACTGCGCAAAGAAAAACCCTGCGTTAATTTCACCGCAAATTAACTTCCACCAACGACGTCCAATCGAAATTCCCTCACTCACTCAGTAGTACCCATCCCAGCAGCAGAGAAAAATCCGATTTTTGCTTCTGCAACAAACTTCTTACTTTAAATTTAATATTTTCTTTTGGGAGGCTTGCGTTGATAAAATGGGGTTGACTGGGTTGAAGCAAGAAATTTTCGATAGAGGAAAAAAATCAGCGTGAAGTCCAGATAGTGATGAAAACGCTGCGTGCAAATTGCTCTGCGCCCTCTTTTCAATCGACGTCGAAAAAAGCTGACGTTTCTTCTCTTTCTTCATCTCGGGTACGGGGATGCGCCTTCATCATTTCGGTTTGGCTTCCAAAGTCGTGTTAAGGAAAATATTTTCATTTGTAAATGATTATAAATAAAAATATTTAATCATAAATTTGTACGTAAACACTAGGCGATGTCTGACATCATTGGTGCAAACACACAGTTGCACAAGTGTAAACAGAATTGCACATGTTTAAATTCATTTATGAACTCGTCTAGTGTGAAAAATATAGGTGTAAAATGTTGTCCGTATTGGAACTTCTTTTAGGTGTCAGATAACACTATTTAGGCATCGTTTGCACCATTATAAGTGCAAACATATACTTCAAAGGAGCTTCTAAACACCAGTATCAGGTATAAGAATCAATTTCTAACTCCTTTGATGTGTATATTATTCATTTACACCCTAATTTGCATACTTAGACCTAAAAGAAGTTCATATAGGAACAAATTTTTTCTCAGTACTGTTAGTGTATTTATTGGGTCTGTGCAATCCGGCCGACAACTTTAAATTATTCTGGGAATAAAAGTTTGTGTCGAGAAAGGAAAGAAGAAAAAAAATGGCAGTCAGCCATCTACCATCTTACAAAGAAAAATCTGCCATTGTTAACAATGGGTGTGAAATCTCATAAAACTCTCGTTTACAATGGGGATTTAGTACAGCTAAGACCAAACTCGGTAATGTGAGATTTTAATCACGCCAAGTTTTTTCACGAGTTCTCTTCTCTTGATGTGTGGTTCCTTGCAAGTCGAACACTCGTTTTTCAAACGCTGTTCGCAATGAGGTTTTGTTATTTTTCGCACACACATTGCCCAATAAAAATGTCTATAAAAATACGATTAGTTATTGGGTTATTGCCATCGATTGTAACGAAAATCGATTTTTCCAATAACCGCTTAAATGTACACGAATTTAAAACGTCGTTTTTCAACTTTTGCTCGGTTATTTCATGACTTTTTACATCGTGGTTAAGGATAACTGCCAAAAAGACCTTGGATGCGCATTACTGACATAAAAAAAGAAAGAAAACAAGAGACACAGACAGCGCTAAGCAGCCTACTTAGAGGCGCGGCCAAGAAAAATTCAGACAACAATTATGAAAAGAACTGAGACTATACTGAAACTCGAACTATAAGAACCAAAACAAAACGAAAAAAAATAAAAAAAACATCAAAACTAGCAACGTTACATACAAACGAGTCGCATCCAAGCTGCGCAGAAGCGATAAATTATAATCTCACGACCAAAAAACAAAAAATAAAAAAATATACTCACATAAAAAAAAATTGAATGGCAAATACTAAACGGAAAATTCATCAATGTCAAACAGGATCCACTCGAAGCGAAATTAAAGCTTGGAAAATTCAGTAACACGAACCTTGTCTATCGAATTAAAATTTAATTTTAAAAAATGTAAAAATTACTAATTATAACTGAACCATGAGCCTCCAATAAACCGAACCCCAAAGAAAAAGATTAATAGTTTCCCTACCATCATTCATTTATACGCAATATAAACATAACGCAATGAGAAGCAGCGTTTTTGAAGTGGCATGGCATGCGATATCAAAATTAATCATTAACGGTATGACAGTGCTGCACATGACAAATGAGAATAAAACGAAGCAGACGAGTCTGACGGTGTCGTGTAGTTTGAAAACAAACTAATGCGTTAACCAGGCATAGGTCATCATCACGGGAATTATTTAATTTTCTTTTACAAATCATATTACCCACGATCCGCCAAGCCATCACGAAAGACTGCCATTTGGAGACTCGACAGTCGACAACGACACGACGGGAAATAAATAAATAAAAAATTGAAACAAAAACAATTTATGACTGACAGATAAAAATAAACTTTTTTTCCTCTTCCGTTTCGAGATTTTCTTCCACCGAAACGGCGATTAAACTAGTTTTTATGCATCGATGTCGATTGATGCAAAAAAAAGAGGAAAAAGGATGAAAAAAAATGAGGGGAACAAAAAAGCTTTCAGTTGTTGTTAGCGTTACATCCGCCAGAAGTGACAAACCCACTATTCTCGCGGCAAAAGAATTTTCTTTAAAAAAAAAAAATGATAAAAAAAATTTCTTGTTTTTTATTAGATATATTTTTCTCCCTTTCCTTTCATCCGAACAAACATGCGATAAATTTATATTGTAAGTTAAGGTTTGTTTCAAAAGCCGCAAAAACAAAAAAATAACTTTGAAAAAAAAAATGTCTCAATTCATTCAAAATGCAGAATTTTGGACGAAATTCAAGTGGATTTTATCGAACGAGTTGTAACGCAATGGGTGACGGACTTCGAACATCCATGGGAGGGTAAACCAAGCGGGTGCTGTAACCGACATAATTGCAGAACCATCCACGAACGTTGGTCACCATTCTCGATTAAATGTTACAGGAAACCGAGTAGAAGAATAATTCCAAGTTTAGTTTCTGTTTGAATTGACCAGCATTAATTAAATGCCCATTAATAAAACTGGAAGAAATAATAATAATACACGTCATGTCCACGCACCCAAGTGACTTGCGGTTTAATTACAATGATTGGAAATTGAAAAATTTCTCATAAATTCATCATCAATTTAATAGTTTAATTATCGCATCGACGACGATTGATGACAACATTTTCCATCCGAACAAATTCCACCGCATTATTTGCTCGCATCATTACAATTAAAAGACTGACTACGAGAGCTGCATAAATTAACGCGCGATGCATTTTCTCCCTCCGCACGGGAGTGAAATAAATTTTTCTAAACATGTGTTTGTGTTGTCTTTAAATTATTACGTAATTAATTTACTGTATCCTTACACTCGTTAATTACTAAACTGACTTCATTCCGGTGGATTTTAATAAAATAAAATTAAAAAAAAAAAACACAAAATAAAATTAAAATTGAAAATGAAAAAAAGTAATTTCATTCATAATTCAATTAGAATCGCATGCGTTTTAATTTTTCATTTCTCGCAACATTAAAAATAATTTTATATTTCACCGCCCTTTTCATCGAGGAGCACTTCAAAGATAGAGCTGAGAGTGGGCATAAATCAGCGCAATGATTTGACGCATGCCAGTTAAGTGGGGCATCCATTTAAGGAATGCACATTGCTCATAATTATGCAAACTTGGGCTACGAGTGGTAATGATGACAAAGTGTCGGCAATTGCATTAATTGATGCATTTACCCGTTCGACTGGAATTTCCCTTGGGCTTTTCCCTTTCTGCTTATCACCAGCCATCTTTTCTTTCTATTGCTCTCGGCTTTCAACAATTCCCGGGAGAGGTCGTTGCAGACGATGCTCATTTGCGATTGTGCATCGTTATTATCCGTCTTCATGAAAAGCAAAATCTCTTTTCATATCAAACTCGAACGTTATTCGTCCGATACTTAACTAAATTGCAACCTTTCTTAAAACTCTCCGAAGCAAATTTATAAGCTCCCGCGTTTCCTTCCATTCTCTCCCCTCCCCCACCCCCCTAAAACATAATCTCATCGCAGCCTTTTAAAACACTATCGAATTTGCATGAAAAATGGACGCACATTTTTCCCAACTATAAATTCTCATCTCGCAGATGCGCCGAAATTCCCTTTTACAAATACATTAACCGATTAATCAATTATGGAAAAATTAAGTCGTCTGGCAACATTATTAAATTTGACAAATATTCCTCGATTGCCATCAAAACCATAAATAAAATTACATATTATTCCCTTGCAAACTGTCCACTAAATTGTTAAATGTTATTACCCGTGCAATCACAGTCGGTTTGAGGAATCATCGTTGGCATCTGGCCAGCCATCAACTCTCTGCCAACAAACCTCCCGATATCGAGAGGCGCATGCGTGAAACCTTTATGCGGGTTAACACATTAATGCCTCCAATGCAAAAATCGATAAAAATCAACCATACATAAATACATATCCACATACACAAAATTAATACTGTCCTAACTCGTTAGTACAAACAAGTAAAACTAAATGACTGGCAGTCTGTTCCTACTAATGGGTTTTTCCATTTATCGTAATGCGTTAGTACGAAACTTCGTTTTGGGCCCATTTCTATATTTTTATATGCCTCTTCAATTTCTTTCATGATTTATTTTCCAAATCTTACAAAATTCTAAATTTTTGTTTTCAAGTGAAAATGACTTTTTTTCTCTATTACGAAAAAAATTTCAAATTATACGGTTTTTCGCACTATCAGATTTCGCATTAAGCAGTTTGAAATAACATTGAGTCCATGGGGAAAAAATCGTGGATTTTGCTTGAGTTCGCACTATACGGTTTTGCACTAACGAGTTGGGCCTGTAAGTTCGAAATACAGGCCGAACCTCGATTTAGCGAACTCTGATATAACGAATTGCTCGATATAACGAACTATTTATTTGGACCATACTGTACTAAAACAATGCAAAAAACATCTCGGTATAACGAATTCCGCGGTATAATGAACAAATTTTCTGGTCCCTTCGAGTTCGCTAAATCGATGTTCGTCCTGTACTGAATCGACGAGAATCATTTTCACTTTAATAACTCTCCTTTAATTACCAGAGCCCAATTTGAAACTTGCATCTTTTATTATGTGTAAACAAACGCCGAGTGCTGTGCTTCAAATTGCCCCCCTTCCTATTTATTTGTCATATCAAATTCAAATAAAGGAACCCCCGGCGGATTAAGGTAGGGGGCTTTCCACATCTCCCGAGTGTCAAGCAGTGAAGCCAAGGGGGTGCTTTTCTGTTTGTAGATCGTTAGGCGTTGCTTTCGCTTGTCTACCGAGTAAGGTGATGTGACCGTGCATTCGTATTCAATATCTGCATGAAAAACAGGCACCGGGTACTTGTTAACGTGCACTTTGCGACGCTATAAATTAGGCATTGCGGACACACATCACACAAATCAGCGATAAGGTATGTCGCGCAGACTTCATGCTTGTTTAACCGTGAGACAAATAGGGAGGACGACAGAGGGGGAAGAGATAAAAGTGCAAGAGAGAAAGCGAGCGCTAGAGCAATTAGGGTTTTTGGAAGGAGGAAAAAAATCGAAATTAAAAAAAAAAAAACTTGTGGTACCTATGTTAAAAAGTTTATATAAAAAAAAAATAAATGTTAAACAAAACGTGTAAAAAAATTTACCACAAATTTTTTTTTTATTCCTTCAAGGAAGTAATTAGTAAATAAGGTTGAACGTGAGCAAGACAAATTAAATTATAAATCCCATTTGTGATGTCAAATTCACTTTCGATTAGTACACAAATCGTCGTTGCAGCACCGCGTCCCATTGTCAATAAAATCAGTCGAGTCAGATGATGAGTCATGAGGAAAAAATAAAAGGAAAATCCCACTGGATTTTGCGCACAAAACTCCTTTATTTAACCTCGTGATGGGAATATTCGAGGGGTGAATATATTTTTCTGTTAATTAAATTACGTATTCTATTGCCACCATGTGAATTATTCCACCGCTTTTATTTAAAGCATAATTTCTATTTTACTAATTTAAAATACTCTAGGCCGATTCCTGAAAGGCTCGAAAAAAATGTTTTCATCAAAATTAAACATCAAAAAAAATTCTTTACGAAATGGAAATATTTTTTAAAGGCTGGAAGAGGGGAAAAAATGACTTAATTATGTTGAAATGCGGTTATGATATGAAAGATTTATCGTGATTAAAGTGCAGGGATTCAATCTGAATTATTATTTGCCATCGAAAATAACATTTTTCCGAGAATTGGAACGAATCAAACAAAAATCCTTTTCTACTTTTCAATTTTCCCATGTCAAGAAACCATTTTCATCAACATTATTACAAATTTCCAATCATCTTTTGCCTTTTAAAACGCTTCACAAGGCTCTCGAAAATTACAATTTACAAGCATGATTAAATGAAGCATTATTCATTCTCTCCCCAAGCGTTTACAACCGTGTCACATACTGTCCACTAAATTGTTAAATGTTATTACCCGTGCAATCACAGTCGGTTTGAGGAATCATCGTTGGCATCTGGCCA
>JAQFZO010001811.1:0-14221 GCA_034695885.1 Geophilus flavus
CCACCTTTAACAAGGTGTTTATTTTGTTATTAGATCCTCAGTGTGTTATTTGCGCACAAAACTGTGGATGAGAAGCTCGAGCTCATGGCGGCCAACTTTTATATGGGAATCCCGGCCCCGACAGTGTCCTACTTTTGCAGCCAATGTTGAGACGAGGCAGGTGGGCAGTAAAAGATGACGCCCGCCGCCCAGTCTTCTCGCAGCAGAATCGGGAGAATGAACTGAAAATAGATTTTGAATCAATAAATTGCAAAATTAAACGGGATTAATCAACTATTTTTTTTATTTTAAATATTTGTTTGGATTTGTGTATTCTGTTCACAATGTTAGATTTTTACATTTTGTATCATTTATTTAAATCTTTATTATAGATTAGAACGTAATTGCCTCAAGATGTAGGGCTGCTTAGTTTGCATTTGGATAAAGAGTAATTATAAGTTGTCAAATGAATGTTTTACAACATATACTCTTTTTCGTAAAAGAGGTTACAATTTTTGTTAGTGATACTAAATCAAATGAAATATGTATTACGTTTTCTTCGGATAAAGTACTATTTCGTGTTAACTGATCTTCAAATGTACTATAAATCAAGATTTAATTCGCAGATTACTAAATCTTACTTTACGAATATCGGTTACGTGAGTGAAGTACTATGCATTGGATTTTGATGTATACATCTTGTTAGAAAAAGGAAAATGGTACATCGATTTTCAATTGTTTCAAAGGTATAGCATAGCAATGTCTTTGATATAAATATACACAGTTCTCGATTGATGTATTACATATGAATAATTGGATAACCTTATTCGAGACAAAGGACGTTTAAAGGAAGATTTTCTTCACGTGAAAGTGATGATTTGAATTGTTACACATTATGAAAAGTTCAGTGAAACACTTTTGTGAGTTCACTTGAGAAATGAATGTGATTTTTATAGGGTCATTTCCCTTAATTTTTCGACATTTCAGTGTTAATTCGTCTTTATCAACACTAATACTCTAATTGACTTTCTATATTTATCGGCTTAATTAATTTAATTACAATCTTAAATATACTTCCGGGTGAAAAATAGAATTAAAATTACTCAGGGCTGGAAGTTTTCCTTAAAAAGATCAAGATTATCAAAAATTATCACATTACATCATAAACCTATTTGTTTACCTTAAAAAATTCGTTCAAAAGTGAGGATAAAAAATCAATTACTTTGTTTACAGAAATGATTGCAAAATTGTGTGTTTTTGTGTTTTTTTAAGTGGCGAGTGTGTGAAAATGGAGTGTATTCAACTTCAAGATTCAACAGGAAAAAATAAAAAAAATATTAAAACGAGTAAATAAAATAAAAATCCAAAGTGCAGAAAAACAATCCTTATTATTCGTGTGATTTAAGTTTTAATTAAGCAATTATCAAACTATAAATTTTGATCATTTTGAAACTAAGACTGACTCGAGTTCATAGTTAATTGCATAAAAAGAAAAATCTAATTGTCCACAATCATCCTTAATTGCAGAAAAGTAAAGGAAAACTAGTTAAAAATAGTTGGAAAACAAGACAAAACAAACATTCACTCCAGGAAATAAACACCTATCACACAGTAAACACCCTACAAGGCCTTGAGAGTCGAGGGGATGACCTTGAGAGTTTGAAGGTTTACTTTTTTGTTACCCAAGAAGGGTAATAGAGGGGTCAAACCAGTAATGAAAGCTACCCATGACTCATAATGGGTTTTAAGGGGGTTAAAGAGATTCACGGCTCTATATATTTGAAACCAGAAGGAAGAGTTAAATTGTTCCTAATTAATTTCAAAATAGGGAATTTGTATATCGCGATTCTAATGTTGTTACATCACTGAATGAAATTACTTTAACTTGAAATTGATTTTTAATAAATTAATAAAATTTTTTGTTGTGACTCATCAGTCCAACTGGGTTGACATTTCACATACTGTATGTCGTTAAAAGTCAGACGAAGAAAAAAGTGTGAGAAAAGGGGAGAAAATTGGTTGAGAAAGAATGAAAATTACAGGCTGTTATTATTTTACGCTCTAAATTAGGTGTTTTTGAATATCCACTGGACGAAGTTATGTTTAGTTAAGAGGATTTTTCCCAGTTTCCCACTAATTGAAAAGCACTAAAAAGGATCATTAAAAAAAGTGTTTTTCGAGGAAGAAAGAAGGAAATCGAACAATGAGTTCTTGGACGAGCACAAAACAAACATAAATTGGGTTACAATCTGAATAAATGTATGAAATCAAAACAAATCTTTTACCGTATGTGTGAAGTGAAATTTCAGCCACTGACCGAAGGATTGAATGGCTACTGACCTTTGATAACATTTTGGCATGTTTCTAGCATTATTAATGACTGGAATAAAAAAAAAATCAGTAAGCAAGTAAGTTTACATAATAATTTATTTTTTTAGAAAACCTGCTTACAATTACATCAGATTGGAATGACAAAAATTTGTATATTTAAATTTGTGCATACAAATTAATGGGTTAAAAATGCCACTTCCATGGAAATAGGTGTCAAATGATGCAACTTGATTGCACCACTCATTTCGACTCATTTACTTAGTCTTACCTGTCCTCGAAACAGGCAGTTCACCCCCTATTCGCAGTAACGTAAGGAAGTGAAGTGACCATTTAACTGCCTTACAATTCACAATTATTGTAGTAGCTTTATGTTTTGTTTACAATCGAAAAATTTTTAAACTTCATGAAATTAAATTTTATTAAAAATTAATCACAATTTTTACAAGGTATTCTTTACGTCCATTTCCTGCTAATCAACGACCTAGTGAACCCTAGACCCGAGGGAAAATGACGTAATTGGGTGGATTCAATGACTAGATAGAATGAAAGACTGCCTTGTGCATCAAACTTAGTTTTTATACTAGTAATCAAGCAAATCTGCCTGCAGTTATCACCTCTTTGGTCAGTGAAAACACTGCCCTTCGGCTGGACTGGTCATCCAACTTTTTGAAAAAGTCGTTTGCCTTTCTAAAACACCAAAAAAAAGTGTCAGAGTTATCACTTTTGTCAAATTTAAAACTTTTAATAATTTCCTCCCATTCCTTTTATCAGGCTCGTGACTCGTTGAATAATAATCACAAACAACAATTTCTTCTTTTTCTTGAAGAATAATGCTTGTCCCACTTCTATGCCCGGATCTATTTAATTCGAACTCGTGTCATTGTGGATTCATTACGACTCTTCCGCCTTTGACATGCTTTACTAGTTCATTTGAATATGATTATCTTTTGTCGTGTTATAAATCACACCTTGAAATTTCTATCTGAAACAATATAACAAGCAAAACAAAAAATATAAAATGGAAGATGTGTTTACTTAAGTACTATCAGGTTTTATTTCATCCAAAACTGCTCATTTTGTTACTTGAATGCTTATTGAAAATTAGGTCAAGGTAATGAGCTATTCAAGTGTAGTAGGCTATGGCTATTGAATGCCCTGTGCAAAAAAAAAGAAGCCTTTAAGTTTGGAACCTTAAGGCTTAAACCATTCGATGACCCTAAAAAAAGGCAATGGCAATAATTTTAATGCATGTAATATCAAATTATAAAAAAAAAAAAAAATCATTAATTTCATGACCTAGTTGTAAATTCAAAAGTTGAAAGAAAGTGCAAAAACAAGTCGAAAAAGTGCAACTCACCGTTTCTTTAAATGTCTTTGATTACTCTTTTCCCACATAAGGTAAGTTATAATAAAATGTTTTTAACCAATTTTAAAGTTTCATTCAATGTGTGTGTATTCATTGCTAATTGTCTGTAATCAGGGTCAGTGAACACCGTGCTAATTACGTCCATCACCCCATCGTCCTCTCACACTAATCAAATTACAAGGCCTGGATCAAACCCTAATGGCGCCATCTGCTAGTACAAAGTACAAAGTACTTTGCCATTGTCAATGTAATCTGGTGTTAAAAAACTTTTAATCGTAAAAATAAAACACTAAAAATCTTCCTAAAACTTTTTATGCGATTCTAATTTTGTATGGATAAAGCGACATCCATACACACCCATTTTTATTCGTATACAAAATTTAATATTGCACCCCCTGCATATTGGCTTTCCTGTTCAACTTGCGTGCCCAAGTGGCGAGTGAAACAGGGTGGCGGACGGAAGGGCGCTGGCAGCAGAGTTTTCGTTCAGATCGATGCTCGTGTTTGCCTTGATGTGGGCGGCACGAGAATTGCCGCGAACCGCATTCATGCGCGCAAAATATCGCAATGAGTGCGCTTTGAAGAACCGTCTCTTTACTGCCAATGCATCAAACGCACCTCAGGTAAGAAAAGTAACTTATAATTACACTAGATGAGTTTATGACTATGATCAGGGATGCAAAATGTGTTACAGAAAAAGTCCCACAATGGGCAATTAGTAGAACAAAAACCACTGTGGAGTAAAGGATTAAGTTCTCTGTGCTCATTATGCTGGACTTAAAATGGTCAGCACAGAATGAAAAGTATCAAAACACATCCATTCTAATACAATCATTTACTACGTAAAAAATCATTTCAATTATGAGCAAACACGCGACAGAAACGTTATTTTTTTTTAATTATAGCAAAAAGTTAGGATTACTGATGTAAAAATGTGAGTTTAAAAATTATTATGGAACATTAGGCTACATTTATAAAAATAACAGTTGTTTTTTAAATTTTTAAAAAATAAAATAGAAGTATAAAAATGTATTTATCATAAAGAATCTCAGTGCTGTGTGCACGCTAAATCGATATAGTGTGTCCGTGTACATGTACACACAGGGGGTGCGTTATTGGGAACCCAATCTGCTTTGAGTTTTGCCGTCTTCTCTTTCAAAGAGCTCCGGCCAAGCGATTCGAGCAATTACTTATTCATTGCATATTAATTGAATTTTCTAGCAACAAATTAACATCAAGGGAAGCGGGGCGCTTTATGTAATGTAACCTGGAGATTAATGTTAATAGTAATTAGCCGAAATTACTTTCAAACACTTTTATAAATATACATTTTTTTTCCTCTAATTTAAAATTCTCTTTGCAGATTTTATTCCGTGCATACATCAAAGGGAGATTTAAAAAATAATGCAGAGTTTACAACGATTTCGAATAATTGGAAGCGCAATTTTTGGCTTGTCTCTTAGTGTATTGATCCTAATGCCGAAACGTCAAGATGAAACTCAAACTACTTTGAGGTAATGAAATATTCTTACATCCTTAAGACAAACCTTTTAAATTTATTAGATCGTTTCGCCGTTTCCACAAACAACAGAATTTGATTTGTTGTATAAAAAAACAGAAATTGTTTCCAACATGAATTCTTTTTACCTACAGAAAACCAGAGTACGATAGAAAGAAATTTGCTAAATCGCCTAAAAATGTTTAAAGATAATGTTACGATTATTTTAATAACCTTTTAAACCTCAAAGCTGTCAGCAGCTCGCATCATTCAATGCTTTGCATTATGGATTCAATAGAGATAGACAGCATCTCATTACCATTCACCCTGGTCAATTGATGACGGAAGATCTGCCCTTCTTTATCACATTTCAGAGTATGTTGAAAGCAACCTTAAAAATAAATGCCAGGGTATGCTCTTGTTCCGAGGGGCTAGGGGTGACTGCGGCTGTGGTTTCAATACAATTTTGAACGCGTTGAATGGTGAATCTGAAACCCTATTGCGTTCTCCCTTTGTAATTTAATGTCCTTTAAAATCATCTTTAACTCGACCCTTAGTCCTTCCTTGCATTACCTCATCTCCCCCTTAAACTTGTTAAAAATCTATTTTCGATAATAAACACAGGATACGTCAACAACTGTAGTAATTGGGTTTGCTATTGAAAGGAAAAAAAACTAATTGCTGCTCATGTTTTTGAATTTAGTATTAAAACTTTACCATGCATTCAAATTACAAAATGTACCCCTTCCCCTCCTTTCCCCATTACCCCTTTGCATGCCACTCCACCGCTTTTCATAAGAAATTGAAGGCGGCAACACAAAGAAGAGGCGGCTTGATTCAAGTCTTTTTTTCACTACTTTTTCTTTTAAGATAGAATTTCGTCTTCACTAGGTCCCTAAAGTTGAAAATATAATATATAATTGATGCTGTAAACACGAGTCGAGGAGGGAAAATGTCCGTCTGTATGTGACAGTCGAATAAATTACTAGATCAACCGTTAAAATATAATTGGTTCCTATTACCATAATGAACGGAATCGTAGAAGTGTGAAAACAAACATTTTTTTCTGGTTTTGCAGTAACAGTTTATTAATTTTTGATTTTTGTAGGCCGGATGAACATTTGGACAGACTGGTGAATCTATTAATGATTAATCAAGAAAGAGAAGAAACGATTATCAGGACTAATACCCAGAAAACAAACAATATAATTCATGAACGATTTAAGTGGCTATTGCACAAGACTTTCCCCAATCACCTTTTAACACCCAATTCAACTCATAGTAAAACAGCCATTATGGTTTTCTTGCACATACCTCGCACGACTGGCATAGAAATCAAAACTTGCATGAGGGAAATTGGACGCAATTTCAGTTTACTTCTATTCCCAGATTTAAATGACCAACAAAGAGTTTTATGGGACATTCCTCGTGAACTCACGCGTGGTTATCGCGAAGGATTCGATGCTCATATGGGTTTGGACGTGTTTGGACTATGTGATAATATAAAGAGGCCTTGTTCTTATTTCACTGTGATGCGGCGACCTCTGGAGAGAGCTATTTCAAGTTACTTTCATTGTCAACAGTCTTTAAGTGATCCCCACTGCAATGCTGTTAACGCAAATGATATGAATCTTCGTTCGTGGGTGATTTTCCAAGGAAGCGTTTTCTTCAGGGCATTACTGTTTAATAGTGAGCACTGTCAAATTAAAGTAAATGTTACGTTGTTGGAATACCCTTTACTGAACCCCAAAAACATTCCTTGTTGGCTGAAGCAGAAGATTTGGTATGACTTGTTATCGGACTATGATAGACACATTCTTTTGGATTATGTGGTCGATCATTTGGAAGTGTGGTTTAGTGGTGTCGGCATTGCAGAAGATATCACATCGACACTTCAGGTATTGGAAACTGTGTACTCTTTTCCCATTACGAGGTGTTCTAATTTTAAAAAAAGAAACCCAGAAAAGTCGAAAACTATGATTGAAGAAAATAGTGTCGCCCTAAGTTATGGTGTTCTGAAGTATGAAGAATTTATTAACTTGGAGTATGATTTAGGTGTACAGAAAGCACTTAGTGCTGATTATATATTATATAAAAAAACTAAATGACATTTTCCGGATGCAAAAACATATATTGTTCAATAAAATTAAATAAGAGTAATTGCGTCAAACACATCACATCACTTCGAATTCCACTGCAATTGATTTAATAAGCATAGATTCACAATTTCACAATTGCCAAAATTATTTCCAAAGATGAGAAAGTTCTGATATAAGAAAGAAACAATTTATGGTAAGTCAAAACACAAGCTTAGAACAATAGGAACCATTTGTATAATCACTTTGTACAACAGAAAATACTGTAATGTAATTGGTAATTGATAATAGACCATTAGATTGTAAAAGAACTTTCTTTGGAGGAAATTCTAGCAATCTTCAATTACAATTACTTTGTACACTATTTGTGCATGAAATGCACAGTAATAAAATGGTCAGTGATTAATACTTCTGTGCCTTATTTCTTGCGAATATGAATAATTTCTGAAAATATCTGGCTAAAGTCAAAACAGACATGCCCAAAGTAAGGCCGAGACTATTGCCTATGTCACTGAACAAAGCACCAATAGTGTAATCTCTATCTTCTTTTATGTGTTCCACTATATTGCTAAGCATGGCTAATGCCATGGCAAAAATATCTCCTGGGTTTTGAACTAAAGTGTAGGAGTTTATATTGAGAATAGTTTCCCTGCAAGGACGAGTGCAGGGACATAGCTTAGATGCACTAACAGTAATATTCAAATAATTTTTAACAGTAGTCTTGGCCATATTAATGTCATCACATTGACCACTTGTAAGATTGGGCAAAAATGGCAATCTGAAGAAAATAAATGAATTTTTTAGACATTATACTGTTGATTTAATATCATATTTTTTACCCGCATAATTCAGCTTGTTGAAGGTGCTTAAAGTAGCAATGTCTTTTACATGCTTCATATTTACTTTTCTCAATGCACGGTTTGTACTTGGTGTTTAATCTCGCTACCTATTAACATGTGATTGTATTAAATTTGTGATAACTGCACCTTTAAATCCTACTTCTTGTGTACGAATGTCATTTCCAGTGCTTGCATGAACTGGGATATCGAGTCTACTCATTATATCAAAATCAGTGAAATTGCCAACAGAAAAAAAAGACTGAAAAGTGAATTACAAGCAATTAATGTGATTGAAATAACTTACGGTACACCCTGTTTTTTTGTAAATAGTTTGTGCTTGGAATATATCGCAATCTATTTACTTTAATCACTGTTCGTATGTCATACCTGATAAGATGGATTTTTGCAATCAAATATTGGTACGATACCAAATGATACAAAGGGAATAGGAAACAATGTAAATAAACCTTGGTAAGTTCGAGGTTCTAAGAAATCAAAACAAACGTTGGTATATGTGATCGTGATCACATTGATGAAATGTAATTGGCACAAAATGGAAATGATTAACTTACTGAATGAGTACTGGGAGCATAATCCAAGATAAGTAGGAACTTTTGTCTTGTTAGGCTGTATAAGTTCAATTCCAAAATATGCCTTAACAGAAAAGAAAGCAATAATCAATGTTTCGTCATTTTTCAAAACTTATTAGAAACTAACCTCAGTAATCCCCAATAAACTTGTGAAAGTTTCAACTTCACTTTTGTTCCATATGTAATCAAAATCAAAATTCGTTTTGAATTTGTATAAATCGATTAAATCGACGTCACAAGCAGTTACATTTGAACTTTCATTCGCATATTTTTGCTTATACATATCTATTCTTCTAGATGGACCACAAATTGTCGTCGTCGGAAATGATACTCGTGACGGAGAGTTAACTTTGACAATATTTCGTATTGGATACGAATAGAAATACACAACTCGCTGACAAATCATAAACAGCGACAAACACATACAGCTGAAAAGCATTGCAGTCCGAATTGACTTCTTGCAGCCTTGTTTATCATTAGTCAGCTGACTATCTTTTTGTCGAAAGTCTTTCAAATAGTCAGCGATGATTAATCGAAGCAGTTTATCATCATCCTTCCACTTGCATGAATACTTCATCTTAATTCGCAATGTCAGTTTGTTTAGAATGTCAATAATCGAAACTACAGACAGGCCAAGAAACAATCCCAAATTGCCACCAACATCAGACAATAAACTGGTGATATCGTACGTTAGTCGCTCAATAAAAGAAGTTTCGATTTCATCTATTTTAAATCCAATTGATGTGTCGTATACACTTGTATTGAACATACTCGGAAGTAACATGTAAGTAAATTCATCACAAGTCGGCTTGCAATGGCATTCATCAGAATATACCTTAGGGACAAGTTTTGAATTTAGAATGTGTAGGAAATTTGTCTTTGCTGCGGTCAAATTATGTGGATCACACGGATCATATCCAATTTCGGGATCAGAGAAAGGAAAACTGTAATACCGAAAAAATAGATATTTTTTCTACAACAAACTTGAGCATTGCAATTGTAAGAAGACGATTGTTTTCTAAAAAATACCTGCATGTGGTCAATCGTTTCAATTCATCTAGAATGCATCTTTTGTTACATCTGTTAAATTCTTCTTCAGGCACACAATTATTTATAGGCGTATCTTGCAATTTGTACTGATAAGAAATATTAGTAAAAAGAATTTGTCAACCAAATTACCAAAACAAAACAAAGCAATGCAATGCAGTCTCTATGAGTTCATTGTGCTTACTTTTCGAACTACTAATTTAACGTCATAATGATGTCCACTTATTAGTGGCATCCCAATTCGGAAATCTACTTTATCAGATATTGCGATCTGCAAAGAAAAAATTGTATAATGTAGTGCAAGAAAACTAAGCTTTGTTTAAAATATTATTATGCACCATATTATAGCTAGGCCTGCATAATTTACTTCTTTTTAATGTTGCTAGCCCATTCATTACTCTTAATTCATGTCTCAATAGCTTTCCTAAAATGTAATACCGGTATTTAAATAAGACAAATTCATTTTAACTCAGCTAATAATATTGATACTCACTGATATTTAACAAAGTACACTGTCCAAAGAATGATTTTTCAGTAGAAATTCCCAAATCTTCCTTCCCAAAACTGTTATTCTGAAACGCCCCAAATTTAGTAATCGAATCAAATTTGAAGCTGAGCAAAGTACACTTACATTAACAATCTTGACATCGCTGAGAACATTAGAAGAATCATTAAAATCCCAAACCTTAGAAAAATTAACGTAAGTTCCTTCATCAAAAATGGATAAAACTGGCAACAAGCAGATGCGAATGCTACTATCAATTCCATCTCGATCGCGTAAAAGATCAGTCAGATAGTCACTTTCCATGGAACAAAATCTAATTACAGGTAGTTTGATTGTTTCCATGAAATCAATGCGAATATCAACAGCTAAAGGATAACTCAGATAATGCTTTACTCTACCCGTAATAAGGTAACAACACCCAGAAAAACACAAGAGAAATATTCCGGACCACAATATGCGAAAAGCCAATGGTTTTCGAAAATCCATCAATTCGCTTATTACTGTATCTTTGTAATTCTGAGAATCTGCCGACACAATAGCATCGCGAACTGCTTTGATAATCACTTGCCTCGTACGGATTCGTTCAAGCTTAGTTGAATTAGTGGAGTTCTCCCTAGACACCATACTCGAGCCTTTCTCAAACTGAATTGCTTGTTCCTTTGGTAAACATATATACCTATAAACGTGTTTTGCTCTACAGGTGACGCGTATGATATATGATATAATTACCTTTAATTAACTTCCCTTCCGGTTAAGTGAGCAAATATAGTGACTTTGTTACCATAGTTTTAGCATTATAAGTAAACAGTTTAATGAGTGCCATAAAAATTCGTCGATAAAATTATATCAGCACAGAAATTTTATGGCATATACAAATGATCTCTTTTGAGAATTTTATTTGATATCGATATAGTTAACCCTATAACGGCCATATTTCCAAATTTAAAATTTAATGACCACATTCGTGTAGCATACCCTTATACCGTACCTACAGTAATTATTCTAAATCGGCAAAAATGCGAAAGTCGAACTTTTGTTCGGCAAAATTGCGAAAGTCGACCAATCGAAACGATCGTCCAGACGGACAGACAGAGACACACACACATTAGAATATTAGTCTTACAAGACCACTACCAGTAAGGAGATGGTGATGTATAGAGCTGATCTAGACTGATCTAAAATGGGCCTTGAATTAATAGATCACATCCTTACTGGAGAAGTGGTGTTATTATTTTGCTGTAATGCGGTGACCTCTAGAGAGACCTATTTCAAGTTTCAACAGTCGGTAAGCGATTCTCATTGCAGTGTTGTAACACAAATAAAATGGATTTGCAGTAACAGTTATTAAATTTTTGTAGACCGGATAAATATTTGGGACAGGCTGGCGAGTCTATTAATGATTATCAAGAACGAGAAGAAAAGATTATTAGGACAAACAAATACCCAGAAAACAAACAATATAATTTATGAACGATTTAAGTGGTTATTGCTGCACAAGACTTTTCCCAATCACCTTTTAACATCCAATTCAACTCACAGTAAAACAGCCATTATGGTTTTCTGCACATACATGCTTCGCACGACTGGACTGTCATAGAAATCAAATATTGCATGAAGGAAATTGGACGCAATTTCAGTTTACATCTATTCCCAAATTTAAATGACCAGCAAAGAATGTTATGGGACATTACTCATGAACTCACGCGTGGGTATCGTAAAGGATTCGATGCCCTCCCATGGGTTTGGACGTGTTTGGACTGTGTTACAGTATAAAGAGGCCTTGTTTTTACTTTATTGTAATGCGGCGACCTCTGGAGAGAGCTATTTAAAGTTACTTTCATTGTCTACAGTCTTTAAGTGATCTCCACTGCAGTGCTGTTACCACAAATAAAATGGATCTTCGTTCATGGATGATTTTCTTCAGACCTTTACTATTCATACACTGTCAAATTAAGTAAATACCCTTTACTGAACCCCAAAAACCTTCCCTGTTGGCTGAGCAGAAGATTTAAATGATTGGTTAGGACAATGGTGAACAAATTTTTGGAATACGGTATGTGGCGGATCATTTAGAAGTGATGATGGCATTGCAGAATAAAACATTCACACTCCATGTGCTGGAAGCAATACACCATACTTATTTCCCATTACGAGTTGTTCTAGGTTTAAAACCAAGAAACCCAGATTAATGAAAAACTATGATTGAGGAAAACATCGTTGCTTAAAGTTACGTTGTCTTAAAGCACAGCATGAAGAATTTATTGATTTAGTGTATGATTTAGGTTATACAGGAAGCATTTAGCACTGATTGTGATTACATATATTACACAAGAAACTAAACTACATTTTCATGAATGGAAAACACAGTTAATAATAAAATTAATTACGTTAAACAGATCACATCATCTCTATGAATCTTGTTGCAATTAATTTAAAACAGATTCACATTTGCCAGAATTTTTTCCGAAGAAAAGAAAATTGTGATGAAAAATAGAAAAAGTTAATCTTAGAACAATATAGGATTCAATAATCACTTTGCATGAACTGAAAATAATGCAATTGGTAAGAACATTTGGTTAAAATTCCAACACATGTGCTTGTGCACTATTTATGCATGACAAATGCACAGTAAAGTAATACTGTAAATGATAGTGATTAATATTTCAGTGCCTTATTTCTTGCGAATAAGAATAATTTCTGAAAATATCTGGCTAAAGTCAAAATAGACATGCCCAAAGTAAGGCCGAGACAATTGCCTATGTCACTGAACAAATCAAAAACGGTATAATCTCTAACTTCAATTATGTGTTCTACTACATTGCTAAGCATGGCCAATGCCAAAGCAAAATGATCTCCTGGTTTTTGAACTAAAGTGTAAGAATTTATATTGAGAACAGTTTCCCTGCAAGGACGAGTGCAGGGACATAGCTTGGGTATACTGGCAGTAATATTCAAATAATTTTTAACAGTAGTCTTGGCTGTGGTAATGTTGTCACATTTACCATTTGTAAGAACAGGCAAAAATGGCAATCTAAATAAAATAAACGAATAATTAGACGTTATATACTGATGATTTGATATTATGTTTTTTACCCGCATAGTTCAGCTTGTTGAAGGTGCTTAAAGTAGCAATCTCTTTTACACGCTTCATGTTTACTTTTCTCAATGCATGGCTTGTACTTGGTGTTTAATCTCTCTACCTATTAATAAGTGATTGTATTAAATTTGTGATAACTGCGCCTTTAAATCCTACTTCTTGTGTACGAATGTCATTTCCAGTACTTGCGTGAACAGGAATATCAAGTCCACTCATTACATCTAAATCTGAGAAACCGCCAACCGAAATAAATGACTGAAAATTGTTACCGTAACATTCAGTAAAACACATCATTTAATTTTGCCAAGCACTGCAGTTAGTATAGATTGCGATACAGTGATAACTTCACTGCAATACCAATATTTGTTATACAGTACCTGATAAGATGGATTTTTGCAGTCGTAAACTGATATGTTACCAAACGAAACGAAAGGAATAGGGAACAATGTAAATAAACCTTGATATGTCTGCGTTGCTAAAAAATTGAAACAAAATGTTATGTATGTGAGTGCTTGAACTAACATGCAGTATGTGGTCCCAAGGATATATACACTTAGTATAGAAAATTATCAGAATTGGCGCAACATACGGAATCTGTACAGAGAGCATAATCCAAGATAAGTCAATACTTCTGTCTTGTTAAAATAGATAAGTTGAATTCCAAAAAAGTTCTTTAAAGAAATAATTTTTTCTCATCTCTTACACCTGTATAGTGTATACTTATAAAAACAATTACGGTAGAAACAAACCTTAATAATTTCCAGAAAATTTGGGAGTATCTTAATTTCAGTCATGTTCCATAAGAAATCAAAATCAAACGTCTTTTTTAATTTGTACAAATCGATTAAATCGACAGCACACCAATCAGCCACT
>JAQFZO010001812.1:0-14218 GCA_034695885.1 Geophilus flavus
TTCGATTGGTTCTAAAACACAATTTATTTACGGTACTTTCAAAATCAAAACAAAAATAAAGTTACAGTATACCTTCGTCCTAACAAGCTGCATACGTCACCGAAAGTTTAGATCGTTCAAAAACAGGATCTTTATTGGTGTGAAATTGACGAAAAACATCTGATTAGAAAAATTAATTTATTCTAGTCGCGGAATCCAAAAGCAATTTTTATCTCCTATATAGTTACTGTATATACTTTTCGCATCTGATATCACCCGAGCAGTAGACCCCTCTATGATTCCTTCACCACCCGCAGACTTCAATTCTTCACATGCGTGACTATAAAAACCATTGCAAGGTTTATGTGTTGTCCAACCTGACGATTAAGAAGTGAAAATTTACAAGTACCGTACTTATTTTATTAATGCATTTAATTTTTATTTAATTAGTAGGTAGTTTATTTGTCTCAATCTGTTAATTTTGTCAATTTATGTTACATGTTGATTCTTTATTTCCTGTAGTGTGGAATATTCTTGTGTAAATAAAGTTCAGTTGCTATTTGACATCCTCCTAAGTTAATGGTCCCTTTAATTCCCAATTCCGCCCAGGCCGCACATTCAATGATGTGCCGTGATTAACGTTGATGACGTTGAATTAACGTTAATTAAACCTTTCAGGACATGTTGTACAGTACGTACATTCACTGCTTTTTAGGTCCTAAATTGTTTCGATTATCTTCGCAAAGTCAAAAACCTAAAAAATATCATAGACTCAAGCAAAGTCACCACTGTCCAACCAATCGTTTAAACTGTAAAATGATTAATGGATAAGGTTGTATTATGATGTTATGAAGCAAGGTGGTGAAGGAATTTGCCTTAAAACTTTAGTTTCTAAGTGATTGTTTATGTTTTTGAGTTGAATATGTTATGGGGACAAAACTATTCAAATGGAGGAGGTTCATTTATGTAGTAATTTCTTTGGTTTATATTCAGTAAATAAAACATTATTTTATACTATCTTGTAGAGGAAAGTCAGAGCTACAAAATAAAATATTAAGTTTTTCTCTAGCTACTATTTTATGTGTAGAAATATGCCTGCGAAAATGTGCAAACAAACATATGAACAGTTTCGTTTTTGTCTGGCACTGTATTTGACATCTGAAGATTAAAATAGTCCCTTTAATTCCCGATTCCGCCAAAAATTCTTGTGTGTTTTGAATGTGTTAATTTCATCAACTTGCCACGACATTAGTTTTGTTGCGTACCTAGTGCGACTAAAAAATTTAAATTTCAGTTAATTTTTTGCACTTGGAAAACATGAATTGTATATTCACCAGCAATAATTACAGCTATGATGATCAGCAATATCACTAATATCAGGATGGTGATGGTGATGATAATGGTAAGGGGACTTCTTTTTCTACGCTCTTTATTACTGCGAAAACATAACATCAAATTGTTAAGATACCGTACTCGATTTTTATTACGTATATGATGATCACTTCTGCTTCGCCTCTTCTTCTGCTTGAAGAAACTCGCCCGACGTTACTTCGCTTGACATTACTTCAGTGTACGGTCACGATGATTCCGCCGATAAAACGTTTGGGATCCTTTGAAAGACGTACATAATGTCTACGATCAGACATCACAAACACAACAATATCAATAATAAAAATATGATACCATTTTGAAACAAAAGCGCATTATACAAGAATAGAAGTCACTTCGATTATTTCACTATACCATTGTGGTTTTTTATTTTACAATGTATGCACGTTCGTCAAACGTAGGTGTAAACCCAGTAGCTGGGCCTGAAAGTGGCTTTTGCTCATATCTGGTGCACAACTTAAATCCTGTTTCTCTCTAAGAGTTTCAACTCCTTGATTTGATCTACTGTATAGGGAGAACATGGTTGGCGCATCGGAGTCACCCTACAGTGGAGTGTCTTCAGCTTCACCTCCTGTTTTTCCCATAGAGAGAGTGAGCACAGGTCGTGTTCATCTCTTTTATGTAATATACGGTACTTATTTTAGTTAGTTAACATGAATAAAACACAAACTGTTTCTTTTACAATCATGCCTTATTATTTTTAATGCGTGACACTCAATTGAATAAGAAGAAACAGCTTTTTCCTTCTCACATGTTCGTTACATACGTAATTATGCTTCGCCCATTCGGTCGCGGAATATTGATGACGTCACGACAGAAAATGGCGGCACCCGGTCAATTTGAATTCATGGTGATCTTCTGCAAACTTTCGAGGGTGTTCAACTAATTTCAGGTATTCAGTATAGCCTCTGTTCTAACAATTTTCCTTGGTCAAACATGGTATGGAATAGTGCATGTAATCACTTGTCATTTTCGGTGCTACATTTTCTGTAGTACGATCGGCGGAGGTACGGCAAGTGGTGCAGTTGTTGGCGGTTTGACAGCTACCTTTGCTCCGGGTAATGGCGGTTGTGTTGTCTCGGTCAACGGCGTATCTTCGTCCGTGTCATCTTTGGTGGGCAGCTGCTGCGTCTCAATCGTTCGCGGATGTTGTTCCTTGCTGATTGGTGTTGTCTTTTGCACTTTTTAAGCGGTCTAATGGCCCATAACCTTTGTTAGAAATTGGATAAATTATTTAGACATCTTGTTCTAAGGGTGCACAAAGAACAGTGATTTATTAAGCAAAAGTGAAAGTAGTGAACTATATTCAACCATCGAATTATAATAATACTAACATTTATTAATGTAGTAGTAATATTTTGTCTCACTGTTAATTCTGTCTAGGTATGGTACTGTAGTGTGGAATGTTCTCTTGTGTAAATAAAGTTCAGTTGCTGTTTGACATCTGAAGTCTAATGGTATCTTTAATTCCCAATTCCGCCCAGTTCTTGGATATTTAACTTGCTACATTACTTTTGCTCCTGTCAAAAAATACGGGAGCTGCTAACTTCTTGCCAACTTCTCCAATTGCAAATATTTCAATTGCAATCTTGTTCAGTACCGTATTAAAAATATATCTTATTGCCTCCATATTTTTGCCCATCTATCATTTTTTATCCGCAATTGGCAGTGGAAAAATGCTAAAGAAGGAAAACAACCTCACCCCATTGTGCATTGCATTCTAAGCATTCTCCTTCTACAAGGCAGAACATTCCAACATCAATTCTCTTCAAAAGTAAAGAAAGTGAAATGCTCTATACTTTGCAATAGGGGAGTGACGTACAGTGGGGGATGACTTTGTTTTCATTAATCGTTTAAACTGTAAAATAATCAATGGATAAGGTTATATGATGTTATATGTATAGCAAGGTGGTATAGTTTAGGAATTTGCCAAATAATTTTAGTTTCTAAGTGATTGTTTATGTGGTTTTGAGTTGAAAATATTATGGGGACAAAACTGTTTTGTATTCAGTAAATAAAACATTGTTTTATATCAGCTTGTAGAAGAAGATCAGGGCTACAAAATAAGTATTAATGTTTTCTCCAGCAACTATTTTATATTAAGACAAGAAATGTGCCTGCAAAATTGTTAAAACAAATATGTGGACAGTTTTGTCCGGCACTGTATTTGACATCCAAAGACTAAAATTGTCCCTTTAATTCCTGATTTCGCTAAAAATTCTTGGGTATTTTGAATGCGTTTAATTTTATCAACATGCCACGACATTAGTTTTGTTGAGTTATGGAATCCTTAAATATAACTTAAAAATTTAATTCAGTTAATTTTTTGATCTCTGAAATCCTGAATTGTTTATTTACCAGCAAGAATTACGGCTAAGACGATCACCAATACCACCAATACCATCACTATGAGGATGATGGTGATAGTGATATGACGTTTTCTTCTTTTTCTACGCTTTTCATCACTGTGAAAACATAACATCAAATTAATAACACTCGATTTTTATTACGTGTGATGATCACTCCTGCCTCGCCTCTTCTTCTGGTTGAAGAGAAATCTCACTGGACGTTTCTTCGCTGGACGTTTCTCCGCTGGACGATACTAAGCCGGACGATAATTCGTCGGACGATAATTTGCCGAACGATACTTCGCCGGACGATACTTCTTCTCCGGACGATACTTCTTCTCCCGACGATACATCGTCGGAAGTTTCTTCGCCGGACTTTACTTTGCCGGAATTTACTTCACCGGACTTTACATCACCGGACGTTACTTCAATGGACGTCAACGACGATGCCGTTGATTCCATGTTTGGGATCCTTAGAGTTGTGCGTACTTAAAACATCTACGATCAGACATCACAAACACAACAATATCAATCACGGAAATATAGTACCATTATTGAAACAAAAACGTAGTTACAAGAATAGAAGTGACTTCTATTCTTTGACTATACCATTGTGGTTTTTTATTTTACAAGGCATGCACGATCGTCAAACTCACAACTTAAATCCTGTTTCTCTTCACATTATTTCATATTTCATATTTTGAGGTTCTGGAAATACGTTTAGTGTAAAGATGACCTTATTTTTTCCTGTAAATGTGAATCCACTGTACACCGTAATTAACTTTTAAGCATACTTGTATACTTTTATTCTTGTTAGGATACGTTTTCTCGTGTGTGCCTATTTTCACAGAGAATATAGTAAAGGTTACATGAGATTTTTATTCCCTCTTTCCACATCTACTCTCAAAACGTTTTTGGTGCCGTGACCAGAATGTAGGTCATAAAAAGAGATGGTGGATGCATTGAATATGGGCCTAAAAGCCAAAAGATTGATTCAACGAATTTAGGTGACCATCAAACAGAACTATTTTGTGAAGGAAGTTGAGCGGGAATCTTTGCCACACTACTATACTAGTATATCAATGATCTCATCTGAAAATTTAAATTTTAGTTACTTTTATGCAATTGGAAAATGTGGATTTTATTCACCAGCAAGAACTATGGCTATGGTGATCTCAGCTAATCAATATCGCTATTACCACCAAGATGATAATGATCTTTGTTTTGTTCGTATTTGCGAAAACTGTAGTTACACACACGATTTTTATGGCGTGTGACTGTAATGATCACTCTACATCATCTGCTCTCAGTTGTAATCTTGTTTTGGACCTAAAAAAGTTAAGGTGTATTGTTTGTGTTAACAAGATGTATTCACCTCTATTAAACCTCCTAAAAGTTAGTTGCTATACACACTCTTTCAATAATTAATTTGCGACAACACTTTACTATAATCTGTACACCCAATATTCGCACAAAAGTACACCTTTATTTCTAAGATGAGTGGGCAACCCGCTTATGACAAAACGATGCAAGGTAATGTGGACTATACACAGCCTGGAGCAATAACGTTTTTTTTACTACAGATGGAATCGATTCGAGAGGTCAGCAATTGGAAAATTGTTAATTTTTTCGTTATCAAATTTTATTTATGGTACCGTATTTCGTTTTACAAAAGTTCCCACTTTTAAAAATATTGTCACCATATTCGACAAATTTTATTTCGTTTCTTGCGTCCTAATTCCTTAGGAAATGCAGGCAGGTTGGCCAAAGATCCGATGACTCTGCGTAATAAACTCATCAACATTTAACTATAAATTCAATAAACAAATACCTGAATTTATTAGGACTGTGAAAGTCTTTGTCAATTGTTTCTATCATGATCTCGTCAGTTATGTCCGAGCACCAACTCTGTAGCAACGAGTCATTATAATATAGTGCCTCACATAATAATAAAATGTAAAATCAAAATCAAAACAAACATTACCCAAGCGAAGAAATAACAAAACTGCAACTCTACACTCTTATCTTTTACACTGTCTGGTATCCGAAAAAAAATCACCTCTTTACTAGAAACGCTCCTCGAGGGAGATGATTTGCTATATATTTCCTTCATGTAAGTCTGTCAATCATCATAAACGATTATAATGAGCTAAAATAATTTCGTCGACATTACCAAATAGGCAATCCTCAAACCACTGATGTCAGCCAGATTCTCATCGAACGTTCTCTTACCATCGATCTACGTATTTATAAATTTACCCTATTCATCCATCGAACAAAAGCATGAATGAAATGTTCTTACGCATTTCACAGACTGGACGCAATAATTATTGTATTGAGATATGATACAGTTCATTTTCGACTCGAAACTATTTGCGCTTTTCTTATCCAACAAAGGTCCTTCGAGCGTAGCAAATTTCAAATCCGGTTTACCGTGTTTATCGTACTTCAAATCTTTGTATGTTAAAGAAATCACAAATAGGTTTTTTTCTCGCATAATTACATTTTTCGAACGTACCTCCAGTATCCAATGCGTGAGTTATTTCGTGGGCTATTATCGCACCGACCATCCCGTATTGCAATGCGCTAAAATGAGCATTCGGATAAGAATATCACAAAAATCTATATCTGATCATACATCGGTGAATCGCTGGTCAAATTTGCCGCCTTCATCAATATTACGGATATTTCTACATCATCAATGTTAGCTGTGAGACTAAATGTAACGATCGATATTTCCACATTACCGATCTTATTGTCGCGTGGTACGTAATGAGCTACA
Source organism: Geophilus flavus (assembly GCA_034695885.1). NCBI lineage: Eukaryota > Metazoa > Arthropoda > Chilopoda > Geophilomorpha > Geophilidae > Geophilus > Geophilus flavus. Next base: position 6,499 of record JAQFZO010001812.1, read on the forward strand.
AATGAAAATGGGGATTGGACCCATCTGAAATAGACAAAAATGTCATTCTGAAAGCAATCAAATGCGTTGTCGATGCTCGCCATTCTATACTGACATTTTCTGTGTGTAAAAATAGCATTTCGGAGCGAGTTTGTAAAAAAATTTGTATATTTGTATTTTTTTTATGAAAGAAAAGCAGTGCAGTCTGTTACCCGATATTTACACTAATTTTGTCCTCGAGTCGTCCTTCAGTTCTGAAAATTTCAGAAGCGAATTTACTGTCGACATGCGGATCACGTTTCCAAAATGGTCGCTCTTCGAAACTTCCAACTGCAAAATAGTTTAGTTTACGTTATACGAATGATCAATCATAAATTACCCCTTCGTAAATGCGATCCAACTTTTTTTCGTCCTTTATCGATTGCGGAAATCCATACTCAAATTTGATCCACTTAATCTACAACAGTTTTACGATTGAACTATTCAAGATTTAGGATACTGGTACGTACGTTTAGTTACCTTTTACCCTGATTTCCTAAGCATTCTTAAACTCATTTCCTACCTTATCGATTATTTTCTCTTTACTGATTTTACTCAACCATTTGTTCTTCTTCAGTTCGTTGACGTACGTGCGTACGATTGCATTCGTGATGTAAGACACCTATTACGAATATTCGAGTAACTCGTGTAAACTTATCACTAATTTCTCCTTATGTAACCGCGTCCAAGTCTTTCTGCTTGACCCGCTCTTTGGCATAAAACTTCAGCATCATATAAGGCAAATAGTGGAACACGTTGGATGTACATAATACCAGTCTATAGAAACACCACCTTAGTTAGCGACAAAATTCCAAAGTTTGGGCCAAGACGGTATACAACACCTTTCGAAATTCTGCGATGTTTCAGCCATAATATCGTTATATGCCATACGAAATTTCAAGCTTAAATGGGGGAGCAATGGCACAATTGCATCCAACAAGAAGATATTGACTATGGTTCTGAAAAGACACGAACACAATTAATGATAATAATATTCAAGCAGCTATACCTCGATCACTGATTGAATGGATAAAGTCCAGTTATTGGTGAAGCTGTTCTGTTTTAGTTCTCTGCCCCAAACAAAAATCTGTATGTCGGCCCAAATTCAATCATTACATTGTGGTAGAACTCGTATTGACCGACTCCGGGTTTTCTCACACCCAACCCGGATTGGAGACCGGGATTGGAGATCAGGAGTGTATAAGACTCGTCGAGGCAATACCATTGCGACAAACGTCCCGCAAGGACCGTTAGGAAGAAGATATAGAAGTTTCACTAGAACGTGAAATTTCATGTACGTACCGCTAATTATGATTTAAATTCTTTTGTAAGTTTTTTCTGTAGGGGTTTTTACGGCTTGCCGTTTTCCCTAGTTTTTCTTATAAAATAAAGTTTTTACCTTTACCATATGTTGGTAAAGTCCTCATAAATTTGGGTGTTTTATTTCGAGGCATAAGTACGACAAGACTTTAAAGTTCTTTCGGTTTGAAGCTACAAGAAGTCGGTTTCACTGCACTGCAATGTAGTATATGGTAAAGCCGACTGGTGTCGAGATCAAGGCCATACAATGTTCTATACTTTCTCTATATTCGATCCCGATCTCGTTCTCTTCCCGAGTATGTTTATACACGTTCCATTAACAAGCTTTTTTCCATTTTAGTTGGCATCGACTTGTCTCCCCATTACGAAGAAGACACATTACTTGTTATAACTCATGGATTGTGTGTACAATTAGGAATTGTGTATGTTTTAATGTACCGGTATGTGTTTTTATTGTACAGTCCCAACTCATTGGTACGACTGGCAGTTTGTTCCTACTAACTCGTTAGTACGAAATTTTGTTCGTACTAACTAGTATTTCTTTGGACTGTATTTGTCATTTTGGTCTAGTCTGTGACAAAACTCAAAAAACTCAAAAAACTCAAAAAACTGTTTAGTTGATTGGGGACCAACAAAGCGTTTTAATGTATAAAACTCATTTTTTAGTTGTATCAAACTATAATTTGGCACACACTACTTTATATGGTACCTAGTCAATTTCATTAATTTACGCAGTTGGTCTGTATTTAACGCTGGACACCTCAGAGAGTATATTACTACCTTTTAACAAGCGCATTCGACCAACAGATGAATGATGTGACTTCGCCTGCCCATATACTACTTCAGTTTACTTGAGAAACTAAATGCCAACATACCTCGGTTCAAATTTACTGATAGTTTCATAAATAGCTTTTAACTCTGACTTTCCAACAACCAATAACTCTGTATTCTTCGTTACGGTAATGTAATCTGAAACCGTATTCTCGAGAATTTTCATCCAATTCATCTAGAAAATAATGAGAACAAAAATTATTCTTTAAATATTTTACCCGCATGTCGGGGTGAAATATAGCCTCTCCGATATTTTATTTTTAATTTGTTTTTTGGTGAAATATTACTTTGGTAAATTCCATCAATTTGTCCACCGTCATCACTTCCATAGTTTGGTTTTCTGACTGTTTTATCTGAAATAAAAACATTAAAAAATAGAAATCTTTTCCTAATCCAAGGAAATCGTAGTATGGGAAAACAACTTTAGCAATTGAGGCGTGGACATCAAATATCAACTTCATTTCTTCCAAGACTTCATTATATCTCTCCTGAGTGGTCTTGTCCATCAACAAGAGAACGAGGTCAATGGCCCCTTTCCACAGATTACTCCTTCCGAACCTGAACGAGGCTCTCGGCGAAAATGGTAACAGTGGCAACGGTACAGATGAGCGAATTCTATAATCCCTATCAAAGTCTGAACCCATTTTTAATTAAACATAAAATGAGGCCCAACACGATTCATCCTACCCGCAGACACGGTCAGGATCGGTTTCATGTCTCCGAATATGTTTCGGCCGACCCTCAACTGGATTAAGTAATTCTTTCCAAATGACTTCGTGAGAGCACCGAGAACTTCCATCGCCTTGTCCATGTCTCCATTCCAGGCTTTTCCTTCCACGATAGGCCATCCACCGAGCGTCGACAAGAAAGACGCGAGTGGCTCTTTGCCCATCTTTTCGATTGATTCTAAAGCACAATTCATTTACATCAAAACTCAAAACAAAAGTAAAATCACCTTCGTCGTGACAAGCCGCAAACGTCACCGAAAGTTTAGATCGTTCAAAAGCGGGATCTTTATTCTCGTGTAATTGACGAAAAACAACTGATTAGAAAAATTAATTCCTTTTAGTAAGAATCCAGAAATTATTCTCAGTAGCCAGTTATACATATCGCGTCGGTTAGCACCCGAGAATTAGCCTCCTGAAAGATTCCGTCACCGCCGACAGACTTTAGTTCTTTACAAGCTTGTGTATAAAAATCATCCTTGATCATTCTGCTTTTCAGTGGTGTCGAATCTGACGTTTAAGGGGAAATTTACTTATTTTATTAAGGTATTTAATTTGTAGTTATTTATTTAATTAATAATATTTTATTTGGCTCAATTTGTTTAATCGGAAATATTAGATGGGAATGGGGTATTCTTATATTAAGATTAGAGAGTTTCTGCTAGCCTTACAACGGTGTGCTGGTCGTATGCAAGTATTATCATAACCTATGCCAGCTGCTGTCATAATTATTTGTGCTAACACCCGCATGCGGCCAGGACCATACCCCGAGACGTAAACATTAGATCTGTAGTTGGAAATCCAAGACACCCAGGTCGTCCATTCTTCGGACTAAGATAATGACATCTGTGACCTGTTGTGTGCATTGGGCAGGTCGTATATGGCTAAATTTGTCGTTGGCGACCTTAAACCATACGAAACCCCTTATTACTACTATTACTCCGTTGCCACTGTAGGGCTAGCAGAAACTCCTTAATCTGTTTAAAACAGTTTTGTGGCTATAAATCGATTCAAAATCCTTCAAAAACCAGCCAACACCAACGAAAATCATCCAAAACCACCCCAAAACGCCAAAACCATAAATCACTACGTACCGTTTTGCGCAGCTCTTGTGTAATCCGACAGTGTAACTTGAAAATTTAAATTTCAGTTAATTTTATGATATTGGAAATTATGGATTTTATTCACCAGCAAGAACTACGACTGTCATGATCGCAAGTACTACCAATACCGTTGTCACCACCAGAATGACAGCGATCTTCTTTTTGTTCATATCTGCGAAAATTGCAGTAACACACTCGATTTTTATGACGTATGATTGATCACTCTACATCATCTGGTTTTCTCTCGAATATAATCTTGTTTTGGTCCTGAAAAAAGACGATACGATAAAAATAACTTCTACAAATGCAACAATAATATCAATCATTGACGGAGTAAGTAGTCCATAAGCGTTTTATTCGTCCCATCCCCTGGATATATTTATTGTATATAAACAGAAGCAAGGAGGGGGAGGGTTAGATTAGAGGTTGGGGCGAGCAGCCTAACCCTTCCCTCCCTCTGCTGTTTCTATACAACACCTTCTACGAGATGGGATGGCCACTGATGTCAAGACTGCATCATAATATTATGATTGAATGTATAGAGTCCTCTGATGATGCTCCGTTTGGATGACATCTCAGCAATGAATGAAACGCTTATTAGCTGCGTTCAACAACTGAATGGATTCTGGACATCTGATTACCCTGATTCTTGATATTTAAATTAGGACACAATGGATATCAAGGGGTTATGCAGGGGATTACAGAGTATGCTCAGTCGATCCTTCATACCGGTATTCCCCATTTTCCCGATGATCTCGTCAGAAAGTATACGGGGTTATGATGCAAACTTTAGAAAATCGAACTCTCGAGAATCAGTTTCTATAATCCGAATTTTTGTCGAGAATCCGATTTTAATCCTAATTTAAATACCAAGAATCAGAGTAATCGGATTTAGAGAATCCATTCAGTTGTTGATCGCAGCTATTGGCAATTTATTCCATGTTTTCTACCATCTTTTACAGCCGCGGGTATGGGCCATTATCGCCTTTGTTTTGTTGACTGTGTTTCCATGCAATCAACAATTCCGTGCTTGGCGTTACATGCAGTTTGCATACTCACGAGGAGGAGGAGAAATTGATCAATAAAATGAATAAAATTCGAGAGGTCAGCAGTTGGATAAATGTTAATTTTTTCTTTATACATTTTATTAATTGCATTTCTTTTTACAACAGTTTCACACTTTTAAAAATGTTGTCACCATATTTGACAAGTTTTCTTTCGTTTCTTGCATCCAAATTCCTTAGCAAATGCAGGCATGTTGGCCAAACATCCTTGGACTCTGGATAATAAACTCTCGTATACATTTTATCTCTATAAATTCAATCAAAAATACCTGAATTTTTCGGGACTGTGTATGTCTTTGTACATGTTTTGAATAACGATATATTCAGGTGTGTCCGAGCAGAAAATCTGTAGCAACGAGTCATTTAAATATACTGTACGTATAGTGCGCCACATAAAATATAAAAACAAAATCGAAACAAACTTTACCCAAGCGAAGAAATAAAAGAACTGCAACTCCAAACTCTTATTTTTTACACTGTCGGGTATCCGAAAAAAAGTAATCGCTTCACTAGAATCGGCTCTCAAGGAAATTGATTTGCTATTTATTTCCTTCAAGTATGTCTACCAATTATCATAAATGATTATAATGACTAAAATAATTCCATCGACATTACGGTACCAAATAGGTAATCCTTATGCCAGAGTTGTCAGCTAAATTTTCATTGAACGTTTTATTACCATCGACCTGTGAATTTATAAATTTACCCTATTTATTCATCGAACAAAAAGCATGAATGGAATGATCATACGCATTGCATAGACTGAAAGCAATAATTATTGTATTGAGATATGATACAGTTCCTTTTCGACTCAAAACTATCTGCGCTTTTCTTATCCAACAGAGGTCCTTCGAGCGTATCAAATTGCAAATCAGGTTTACCGTATTTATCGAACTTTACACCTTTGCATGTTAAAGAGATCAAAATTTTTTTCCCATGATTATACATTATTCGAACGTACCGCTAGAATCCAATGCATGTGTCATTTCGTGGCCAATTATCATACCTACCATCCCGTATTGCAAGGCGCTGAAATGAGCGTTTGTATAAGAATGTCACTAAAATCGATATCTGATCGTACATTGGTGAATCTCTGGTTAAATTTGCCGATATCAAAACTCCTAGGGATATTTCTACATCATCAATGTAAGCTGTGAAACAAAAAATTAACGACCGAATCATCCATATTTACCGATCTTATTGTAGAGGTTCAAGTAATGAGCTATAAATGAAAATGGGGATTGGACCCATCTGAAATAGAAAAAAAAGTCATTCTGAAAGCAACGAAATGCATTATCGATGTTCGGCATTCTGCACTGCCATTCTGTGTGTGAAAAAACGCCTTTTCGGGGAAAGTTTGTAGTATTTTATGAAATAAAAGCAGTGCAATCAGTTACCCGACATTTACATTAATTTTGTCCTCGAGTCGTCTTTCAGTTCAGAAAATGTTCGAAGCGAATTTACCATCGACATGCTGAGCACGTTTCCAAAATGATCGCTCGTCGAAACTGTCAACTGCAAAATAGTTTAGTTGGTTTCATAAGAGTGACCCAATCATGAATTACGTACCCCTTTGTAAATGAGGTCCAACTTTTTGTCGTCCTTTATCGATTGCGGAAAACCATTACCAAATTTGATCGATTTAATCTACAACGGTTTTACGATTAAACACATTTAGGGTACCCGTACGTTTAGGTGGTTTTCACCCTGATTTCCTAATCATTCTTAAACTTACTTCCTACCTTATCGACTATTTTCTCTTTACTGGTTTTACTCAACCATTTGTTCTTCTTCAGTTCGTCGACATACGTGCTTTGGATTGCATTCGCCATGTGAGACACCTATAACGAATATTCAATTAGGTAACTCGTGTAAACTTATCAGTAATTTCTCCCGATGTAACTGTGTCCAAGTCTTCCTGCTTGATTCGCTTTTCGGCATAAAACTTTAGCACCATGTAAGGCAAATAGTTGAACACGGTGGATGTACATAATATTTGTCTAAAAACACCACGTTAGTCAGAGACAAAATTCCAAAGTTTGCGCCAAGAAGATGGACAACACCTTTCGAAACTCGGCAATGGTCCGGGCATAATATCGTAATAAGCCGCACGAAAATTATAACTCAAATGGGGGAGCAATGGCAGAAAAGCATCCAACAAGACAACATTGATTATTGTTCTGAAAATATACGAACAACAGAAATTGAATGATATGTATTCAAGACCTCGATCACTGATTGGATGGATAAAGTTCAGCTACTGCATTGGTGAAACTCAGGACTGGATCACTTCTGTTCTGTAGTTCACTGCCCCAAACAAATTCGTATATCAGACCGAATTCCATCATAAATGTTATTTAGCCTCCCGCGCATCCAAAGACTGAGTAAACCCGTCCTGGTATCGGCAAATATGCGCTAAGAACCTATACCTATTTATAAGTATTTCTGTTGTATTGTCGATCGCTTTCCTCGCGATCGAATAATATTTTGTCGAGAGATAATAAAGTATTTTTAATTCGTGTAATTTGCACGAATTTCTCTTAAATCGAGTGGTTTCTTTAATTTGTACAAGCAAGCGTGTCACAATTTTAAAAAGTAGGGACTTTGCGGAAGCCGAACTTATAAGACTTATCTCATAACTAATATCCATTCGATTAAC
>JAQFZO010001813.1:0-14210 GCA_034695885.1 Geophilus flavus
AAGCATCTCGACCTCATCAAATCCTTTCGGACTTCTCAATGATGCAGGTCAAGGAAACTCGTTTCCAATTCAAGATCAAGTCCATAATCATGATATGTCATTTCGATATCATGTTTATCCTTGAAATAATTTTTTTTTTTCAGGTACAGTTGTGGACCAACAGTGTACGATGATGCTCACATTGGACATGCATAGTATGCGCTTTATTTTCAATTTATATCAACACATTAATCCTTATCCACATTTTCCAGTTGTTACGTCCAGTTCGACATCATCAGAAGAATTTTACAAAATTTTTTAAATTTTGATGTCGTGTATCAAATGGCCATCACGGATATCGATGACAAAATCATCACTCGAGCTCGAGAAGTAATATTCAAACAATATTATTTAATAAAATAATTAAAATAATTTTTTTATGTAACAGGAAGAAAAACCTTTCCAAGAGGTGTCTATAAAATATGAAACAAATTTTTTTAAGGACATGGATGCATTAAATGTTTTACGGCCGGTTGTTGTAACTCGAGTTACGAGTTATATTCCACAGATTATTGCGTTTATTCAACGGATAATAAACAACGGATATGCTTATGTCTCAAACGAAGGTGATATAATAACATGAGAATTATGAGAACTGAATTGATTATAATAATTACTTTTATAGGTTCAGTATACTTTGATGTACGTAAATATGGAAGTAAAGGGAAATTCAGGAAATTCGACACGTTAAAAACCGAGCCACGTATGCTGCAAATATTCGTTGTTTTTTTTTTTTAAAGATTTATTGAATCGTGTTTTATTTTTAAGGTGATTTAAAAGATAAATTATACGGCGCTGATTTCGCGCTATGGAAAGCAGCTAAATCTGACGAACCTTTTTGGTCGAGTCCGTGGGGCAACGGTCGACCAGGATGGCATATCGAATGTTCGGTCATGGCAACGTATGAGCTGTGAAAGTTATGGTTTTAAAATTTTCATAATTTATTTTTTGTTTGAAAATTTTAGTGACATTTTCGGCTCTCAACTAGACATCCATTCTGGTGGAGTTGATCTTCAGTTTCCGCATCACGAGAACGAAGAAGCTCAGTGCGGTGCATTTCATTCGACATCTCAGTGGACGAATTACTGGATTCACTCTGGTCATCTTCACTTTAGAAATGAGAAAATGTCCAAATCTCTGAAAAATACGATTAAAATCGATGATTTTTTGAAGACACATACAGCTGATAAATTTCGAATGTTTTGTTTACGAAATCCAATACAAACTTGTGAGTATATTGAGCTTTATTGAATGAAGTTTTTACATATTTTCTCCTCACAAATTGAGATGTCGATTACGACGAGTCTGTTATGGATGTGGCAGCAGCCACGTGTCACAAATTAACATCGTTTCAAAGTAATGCCAAAGCTTACGTCGCAGGCCAAATAGACGGAATTTTGGATGAATCACAATTGCTCGAAAAGTATTTCCTAATTAATTTCTTTGCATAACGAGTTTTGCTCATATAATTTTTGCATTAACAGATTGTCGCAGACTCGAGAAATTGTTTTAAATTCTTTCAAGGACAATTTTAATTCAAATCAAGCCATGACTTCCATACTCGATTTAGTAGCGATGACTAATAAAATGTTTTCCCCCCATGTAAGTAAACTATTACTCCGATATCTGTTGCAATGAAATATGACTTTTTTTTTTCCTGTCTGAAGATGCAGTTAGCTCCAAGGTCACCAGTTGCCATTTCTGCTATATCTGTCTATATCGACGAAGTATTGTCTAAATTAGGATTTTCTATGTTTGAAAAAGTATTTCGATTTTTTATTGTTTTGTTAAATAGTTTTGCATTTAATGTAATTAATTTTTATTAGCAAAGTGCCAAAGAACAGGATTTGTTCAATTTTAATATCGTTATGGATGAAACGTTAGAATTCCGCCATTCGGTTCGCAGTTTTGCACTTGCGAAAGATGGTAAATAATTTTTTTGTAATTACAGTATATAAACGTTTAGCTCGTTAACACATTTTCCTCATCTGCAGAAGCTAAAGAACTCAGAGGGGAACTTCAGCAGCAAAGACGAGCATTGCTAAATTTATGTGACGATTTTAGGAAAAACCTGAAAAATGCTGGCGTAGAAATTAAAGTATAAAACGAGTTTCATATGTCAGCAATTAGATTAGCATTAAACATGTGCAATAAATTTTTTTAAATTTTTTCCCCAGGACCACGGACAAACCTCTTCCTGGAATCCGATTTCATCACTGTAGAATAAATTAAAAGACAAAATGTTTATTTTTATTTTAGAATTTACTTTATTTTATTTCACGTTCCCCCTTAAATTATATTAGCAACATTACAATTGTTTAAATAAAAAAAAAATCTTTACATTGGAAACACTTGACAAAAAAAAATATACGACATACAAAATAAACCATCTGAAGTAAAAATAAAAAAAAAAAACGAACTAAACGTAACAAAATTGCATTCATCAAGATTTAGAATGAATTTTTGCATTCCATTCTGATCTAGCTTGAGTCGCCCGATTGCTTCGAACCCGTGCCCGACTTAAGGGAATTTTGCTCTGCGCAATTGGAATAGGCACCGTGCTTACAGATCGCGAACTCATCTGCGACGAGGAATTCGACTTTGGGACGTATACGGATGAAGCATCGCCACAGCATTGCAGTTGTTCGTGAGATTTGAGAAGGTATTGACGACTTAATTCTTTGGTCGGTTTAGCTGATTGAATTCGTTTCAGCAGAGACTAAAAAAACACATTTCAATGTTTTTTTTTACACAACTTATGCAGCTAATGCATAATTACCAAATTCTCAGCTTCGATTTTCCTTTGCTGCCTCAAACGATTAATCGCCGAACTCGGTGGTCGTGGCAATCGCGATTTCGTGGCTGCATTTTTACTCGCTTGTTGCTGGTTGAGTATTTTCTTGAGCAGCAGCTGATTTTCTCGGTCGATTTTCCTCACTTGGTCGTCGGTGAAGGACATGTTTTTCTTACTTCTGGCCGATCCGAATCTTTCCTTTTGCGGTAATCCTACATTACCGTTGACATTTTTTCGATCTTGTTCCAATTTGAGAATAGCTTGAACGATGGCATCCAAATTCATGGCTCCCGATTTGTTTTCGTCGTTGAATTTCACAGCGCTCTTTTTTCTCGCAAAAATACTCTTGGTTATTTGAAATCGGTTAGGCGATGCAGGTAATGGGCTGGCATTTGTCGATGACAAAGGGGTAACGTCGGTGATCTCATCGTCGCTTAAACTCGCGAAAGAATCATCCTGACTCCACGAGGATGACGTTGATGACTCTGTTACTGTTACGTCTAAACTATTGTCGCTGTCCGAATCGCTTTCAAATGTGTTTTCTGATTCCGAATCACGCCATCTCTTACTGCTGTCCGATTCGTGTTCCGTTCCATCCATGTCGGCACCATCGCTGTTGCTATGTTGGCTCTTTTCGTCCTTCGTCGTATCGTTTTGCGTTGTTTTTAGTAATGGAGTCACATTGGGAATGCAGTCCTTTGTCCGTTTTTCGTGGTCATCATCTTCGAAAAAGTCAAAATCGATGTCACCATCGTATTCTTGAACGTGGAGATTGTTACCCAGCCCAATTTCCCGTGGCATCTTTGCCTCGAAAGCGACAAATCCAACTACCTGATCGGACTCATTTCAGCTGGCCAGCCAGCTTTAGCACGGAAGGGAAAAGCCAGATCGTTTCCCATGATTCTTTGCGACTCGATGAGCATTACGAGCGCAAGCCGAAACCCCATTACGTCACTACTTTTCCATACAGGAAGGATTTCATCATCATTTGCGTTGTTTTCGTGTTAAGTTACCCCTTTGCCTACTTAGTACTTAATTATTGAAGCACGAATCGAGGTTTTTACTGTCATTTAAATAAACCCACACTCGGTTTAAAAGATCTTCACAATGTACAACTTTAATGTCACGTATATTTTTATATACAAAATAAATTAATTATTTTTCCGCTATTTCTAAATCTGGTGGCTTCGATAGTTGAACCGTCTCTTCTTCTGGCATGAAATCCTCCTAGGACATATTAAATCGAAAGTTAGACAATCTATCTAATGTATTGGATAAAATAAGTCACGCCAACTCTTGCGCTTAATCATTTGGGTTGATTGAATCGATCAAATCCCATAAGACGGAACTCACCGGATTATAAATAACTTTAATAATTAAGGAGCAACTTGGGCACGTAGCAGTTTCTTCACCAGACTCCAATTCTTCCTAGAAGAAGAAAATCGTTTTAGTTTGAATTTAATTAGGGTTATTTTTACCGACGACCAACCTTTGTAATTTGAAATCTGTCACCGCAAGGACAGGGGTAATAATATGTTTCTGTTTCCTCATCGAACTCAAAATCTTCGATTTCGATTTCGTCATGATAAACTGACATTTTCGATACCTAAAAACGGGTTGTTTATCCGTGATCTGGTGGTGTCATGCCATGCTATTAAAACGTGCTTCCCCAAGGACGACATGTGCATTTAATTTCACTTTTCGCCGCTAGAGGAGTTTACATTAGATGTTGCAATTTTTATCTGAAGATGGCGCCATTATTTAAAAATTCTCAAGCACTGACATCAACTATCCAAAAAAAGGTGAATACAGTGATAAAAATAATAAAAATAGAAATAGCACACATTTCGATTTCATACCTATCTAATTAATTTGACTTTATTCTGTCTTTCTTTTTTTTTGTACATGTCTAGTTGTCGACGTATTTGCGTGTCTTATATAACAACAAAAGAAGCAAAAACATAATCAGCAAGCTAATTTACCTCTGATAACATGTTATCAAGACAAAAATCAAGTAAAAATCTACCTTGAGGGTTTATTGAGTAGGCATCATTATCAGAAATCAGATCAGTAAGATTTTTAAATTGCAAATCAAGAAAAAAATAACTCAAGCTGAATTTCAATTTTTAAAAAGTAAGTCACATTTAGTATTTTATTTCTCACACACCGAAAAAAATCCCCGGGCATTACATTTCTATTTATTCCATATATATAAATCCCACTTAGTAATGTGCTTACTTCTATCAACATTTTTTACAACCTCGGTGAGTAATGTTGCTATGGCACTTAATCCTCAATTATGAGGTTAAGAGCTGTCTTTCGACATGCTGAATCTAAAACAAGGTAAAAACTCCACAAAACTAACCTTCCGTCTATTTCCAGAGTAATATTGAAAGTCGATTTGCATAAACCAGCAGAAAAATTCTATTTTTTTTCAAATTCCTACAGGGGAGATGAGATGAGGTCAGTAAAACTTCATGATATACATAAAATCTTGTAATTAACCAATCTTATTTTAGCATGTAAACACGCTTCGTTTTGACCTAGATTCGACAAAACATGTAAAAATGAAACATGATTCAAATCAAGTATTTATTCAAGAAAATTTTATTTGTTCGTAGACTTCTCGATTGCCTCTGGACTTGCCATTAGCCCCAAATCGAAGAGGAAACTTTTCAAATGTAGGCTAAAGATTTAAGCAAACACTTTGTCACCCATTTCAACCACTTAACACACCTACTGAAGGTTAGTACATTTCTATTTTTGTTTAATTACACCGCTACTTAAGTAAGTGGTAATTATTGCGCATACGAAAGGTTAATTAGAGCCAGCCGAAGAAATTATGAAAAATAGAAGACTTTTATCTACTTTTTCACTCTTTTGAATCCAGTTAATGAACTCAAAGTCAATTGTGCGTTGATTAATGTTAACGTCAAGTACGAAATGTAATTTATTTGATTTTTTTCTTGTGCGCATGAGCACGTCACATTTTCTCTCGGTTGTTTCACAATTTCGCAAACATCGAGTGATGTTTACGGGTCGAAGCGTGTCGGTATGACTTAATGTTTCACATGAAATATGAAATCTTCGAATTAAAGGTTGTTTTTCTATTTATAGATAAAAAAAAATAATTCTCAAGATTAGTTTGAATTACAAAGTAATAAATCATATCAGTGATAAATTACCTCAGATAAAAGAAATTAAAAACTCAAACTACACCCAATTTTCTAAGGGAAAAAAATAAAAATATTTAAAAAAATGAAAAAATGAATTAAAATTTTAAAAGCTTTTCATGATGATAGAGCTCCATTATGGAAATAAACTTTGGTCCCTTAAAAATAAACAGCTGTTTCATCTTCATCTTACAATATGGCATTTAATCGTGTTCACCACCCGTGGCGCGTTTTCCCTTCCTACTTCCTGTGTTGGTGTCGTGTCTCGTGTCTCAGCTTAGAAACAAACAACATATTGGAAACTCGAGATACACTTAAATCTTTGTCTTTTCATGCGTTTCTCTACCCCTTAAATCTTTTTTTGTTGTTATTTTTACTTTAAACAAATTGCTCTTGTAATAGTTATGTCTCCCACCAAAAAAGAAACCCCAAAAAAATAAGAAGATTGTTTTTAAGAAATCTCAGTGAAGAAAAACTAGCCATGTTTGCTCAGGGTGTAAATAACCATTTTCCCTCATGTTTTTTCCTCCTATCTTAGTGTCTCGACCTATTAGAAGTAACCATAAAACAGTGAAAATAGTTTTTCTTGCAATAATTTAGAAATTTTTTTTTTGTTTTTTGTGGGATAGAATGAAAAGAATATATGAATGCTTTGGGTTTATATTTGGCATGTAAGGACGCTAAAATTAGTCCACAGCAACGATGAGCATGTGCTGTTCATTTATGATGGGTTGAATTTGACCAAAACTTAATGTCATGTCAAGGCTAACCTTCAATTTATCACGAACTCATTACATTTCCAATCCCACTATTTTTTCTCGGTATGATTTAATCCCACAGTCACGACTTCTCAATGCATTTCTTTTGTGTTTCGAATAATTCAAATTCCCACACAGCCAGAAAATGCAGAAATAATAAGAATAAATGTGAACTGGTTTAATTATGACATTACCGTTATGTATTTCACACATGAAAGCTTACTTCACACTCCAAATAGAAATAATATTTTTATTATAATTAAGATAAAACTGAGATAAAAAATAAAAATGCGTGGATAGAATGCAGACAGACAGACCAATAACTCCGACTTACCGATGTCTATTTTGGGAATAAATTTTGACTGATATCAAAGTTCAACAGACTTTTAATTCTGACCACCTTTTTTTGACACGACATCTGTCGTTGAATGGTCGAGAGTAATCCATTCACGTTGCCCTTTAGTGGTTCCATGAATGGCAGTGTTATGAGAGCGGCATCTGGTGTGGAACTCGAATCGAGCTGTCTAATAGAGGCGGGAAAAAGAGTCGAGTCTGCCTCCTCGGATCGGCTACTCAGCCCAGCAGCCTCAGCTGCAAGCTCCAAGCTCATTCTAGTCCCCGTTTAGCAACGCGTGTAGTCGCACCTGGTTTTTCTCTTTGCATTGCAACCCCTGAATTTTCTCTTCACCCTCAATACATTCACCATGGAGTAAGTTTTTTCTCTTTATTTTTTTCTATTGTGCTTTCTAAAGTTATCTCTCGGGTCATCCCCCAGGTGAATTTTTTCATGTTTTCACTTGTATTTTTTGTTTATTTATTAATATTTCATTACATAAAAAAAAAACTCATTTCACTTTTTATCAACTCCGCCTCGTGACCCAGTAAAATTTTGAAACTCCACATGGGGTTTATTTCACACATATGTCCATTTAGGGGTAAATTTTACAATTTTTAACCATCACAAACGAATCGGCAGTGTCGAAAAATACGGAATCGATCACTTTTCACGCCGAGAAAGATGGAATTAACAACAAAATTTTAAATTTCAAAAAAAATTAATTAAAAACGTTTTTATTTTCACTTTTTCAGTTTGTAATACATTTTTTTCTCATTACAAGAATCTATGCATTTCCCCCCTTTAATAAAAACACTTAGAAATTCTCAAGAGAAAAACAAACATGGCTCTATCTAAATGTGTCTCACTGCTTTTATCCCAAACCGCACAGATGGGTGACTCACAAAACTTTTTTCCTTTTTTTTTTATTTATATATATATTAACAGCACCAGGGGTGGTTTCCATGGCCCGTCAATCGCCGTCCATATCGTGGACCATCCCGTCCGATTCGGTCTCGTCGCGGTGGTCTAAGGCAACACGCCGAACCATAGACGAGCTTTGCACGGCTGACCCAGTCACTTGCCTCCGCAGAATCCAATCCGGATCCACTCGAGCGTTCTCCCAGCTCGAACGGCGTCTTCACACCGCGTCCTCCGACTGGATCGTTCACTTCCTTCGTGTTGATGGACTGGGGGCTCTGTTGGACGCGCTCCACATCTTGTGTACGGAATCTCGGGCATCCGTGTGTACAACTTGTACTCAGTTGGAGTGTGTTTTGTGCGTGAAAAGAGTGATGGAGTCGAAAATCGGGTTGGATTACATCGTCGACAACAAGGAATACACGCAGAAATTAGCTGCAGGTAAATAATTAAAACCGTTTATTTTAATTAATCCCATTAATTCACTGAGCAAAACTTTGACACATTTTTTTTTGAGTCATTTAAATCGTCTGGTCCATTTCCTCGTCGTAAGAAAAAGAAACAGTTAAAGTGTGTTTTAGGTATCACATTTCAGAACACTAGGTCTGACTAATTGAGATCCGGCGCTCTGGTTGCACACCCATAATTTACTTCATGTTGAGGTGAAACGTACAATTTTTTTTATAAATTTTTTTTTTGTTGTTGTACCATAATAATAACTATACCCTCTAGTGGTGAAAAGAGACTTAACCAGTCTTGTTGAATGATGACGACCTCCAAAGGATTTAAATTTTAAGTAAATGTCAAAACCTTCATGGCAACCCCACCCATTTGCACCCCTTTAGCCCCAACCCGAGTGACGCGACGGCAGGCGCCAGGGGTCACGAGGATCAGAACTCCACTGCATGTGGATCCTATTTCTACGAATATAGAAAAACAAACTTATGATCACAATAACATTTTTTTTTTTGAGTTCATTTTGGTGTGAAAATTTTTAATTTTACTTTATCTTTTGGGATTGAAATAATTGCTTATCGTTTCAACCTCGAATAAAATACAATGGGCTATAATTTTGTAATGAAATCATCACTCGGTTCTTTCCCAACCAATAAACACATGCAGTTTTTGTGTGTATAAAACTCGATGTTTATGACTCGTCCAGAGAAGATGATGATTATAAAAAGAAAAACTTCAACACATTTTAAATTGCGTTTTAATAAACTTGGTAACATTTAATTATTTATAACTTAATGGTAGTGTTTACGTCGTAAAAAATACACGCGTTAAATGAAATTTATGTACGTTTCATTTAAAGCAGATTAAAATAATTAATTTCACTCACTATACCAACAAGAAAAAAAAACAATCTAGATAACAATTTAAATGAAATCCTATTTAACTCGAGTATCAACAATCAGCACCCTTGAAAAAATACCGTAAATTACGCTGACGATGCACTAATCCGAGCAGCTGCGATTCGACAACAAAACGGCGATGATCTACGAGCTGAACTCGTTGTAAAACTAATTCACGCGCGTAATTCAAAATCTCGCACTCAAAAAAAAAGGTAGGCGTAACTCAAACAGACAAAAAACCCTACCCTAAACCGCAACGTATAGTATAGTACTAATAAATAAATAAATATTTTTTTTTGGTGGGTGAATTCTTCACGTTAAAAAACCCAACCTTAAACCGTTGTAGCGTATAGTGGGAGTCGTTCGTGGAATTTCCGTTGACATATTTGGCATGCAACACAGTTGCAAAGGTCATCTTATAATGTTAATTTGCATATTGCCTCTGAGGTACCAGGCAATGATATACCGCAAAGCGGGTAATTGGCAAAATTCAGTGGAATTTTTTTCAAGTTGTTTGCCCATATAAGGATTTTAAAGCAACTTTTCAGATGAATACCGTAAAAAGGTAATAAAAATAACACTTTTGGATTATTATTATCGAGAGATTTCAGGTTTGTGAGTCAAAATTACGTTTGGGGCTATTTTAAAGCACAAAGGAACATCATTGGCATTCATATGGTATTGTTGAGCGTGGGCGGAGACTGACACGTGTTTCTCAAGGTTCCCGCTAATGACACTTGGGTGGAGCGGCGACCTTGGACAGGTGGAAACATCTCCAGGGACCAAAGGGGCCACTGGAATTTTTCTATTAATATTTTTAATTTTATTTCTTCTCTTCGTTAAAGTGAGGTTCGGAGAAGAGTGAGTGATGAAAAATGGAGGCCAAGGTGTGAATTCAAACAGACGATGAATCTTATTGAAAAGAATAAATGCAGATGAGGTCGTTGATGTTTCTCATCCCGGAAATGCCCTTGTCGCCATTTTGGGCAACATTATATGTAAAGCAACAGGAGGCGGCTACTAAAGTGGCAATGCGATCCTTATACGGATAATGCACGAGCTAATAAATTGGGGAATTATAATTTTTAAAAAATGATATCTCACATCAAAAATTTGATCGATGTTTTCGTTTGGGGCAAAGAGTTAGATGATACACGATACTCGAAAAGTTTCCTCTTACCAAAGTTGACAGTTGTAAACTTCATGACTGTTTTTATGGGAAAGTTGGAAGTTGGAAGCTCATCAATCTGTCTGGCTTCAATAAAACTTCCAGTTTTTTCCTTCAACTCTTACTCTGACCGACCGAAGATACCTTTTGTTTACTAATGCACATCTTGATTTGATGACTACATTGTGCGTGTGATTTCAATTATTCATCTGGTCTTTTATTTTGCTTTTTAATCTCTACCTGAGGCTTTTTTTTCTATTCACAGTCAGGAAATGGCTCTCAGCTCGTGCCATCCACGTTCCACTTTAATTAATTTCGTTTCCTCAACTAGTCAACTTCCTCCTAACTACCCCCATCCACACACACATCCTTATTGAAAGTTTATTCCCAGACCAATTTCTCCATAAAACTTTTTAACTATAGAGAAAATAATGGGTAACTGAACTTTGCAGCAGCAGCGACTAGAAATGGCCTGTTTGTGCTCATCTGTCCGTGAGCTATCACAATATACCCTCATTACAACCTCACTTTTATACATCCACACACATGCTCCTAGGGTGGCATTTTTTCCCACGCTTGAAAGATAGGCCTATTAAAAGCCAAGTGAATAAGGCCTTGATTTTTCACAAATTGTGTGCAGTGGGTAAAAAAAAAATTATATATGGGATGTATAAATTATTTTTTTATTACTGCGAATTTGAGAACCCTTTATCTGTTTGTAGTATCTTTCTCATTATGATGGATGCTCAGTCACTTCCGGTTTGTAACATTAAGGCTTGTGCTCAAGTGATGAATAGACATAGACAGAGAGGGTTTGTGTCATTAAGAATAAGAAGCTGTGTCGGAATTCATCCTTTTCTCCAGTCTAGGAGGGGAAAACATGAGTGTTGTGCAGGTAAAGAAAAATATATATTTTTTTATTTCTCCCTCTTTAATGGCTCGATCGGTATTTTGGTATTTGAAGAATTGACGTTTGAGATAATCTAAAGTGAAGTGAGTGTTGTGATGAGAATTTTGGGATTTTTAAAGGAATTCTTCACATTTCTGGATAAGTTATAAAATATAAATCGCAGTTCACTGACCCATGACGTCGTTTTACATGCAGTTAAGGCTTTGCAAGGAAGCCATTGAGTGAGGTGGGTTTGTGAATTTCAAGTTTAGATTTTGTAATACTTTGTCCCTTTTCAGGGTTTCTCATCTCATGTAATCGTTTGCGCCTTGCTATCCTTATGGGAATAAATTTATTTCGACCTTGTGGCGCCTATTCATTAAAAGCGAGTAGAAAAACCATCATCGTGATCACACACGACATACCTGTCGGTCCTGAAGGTCGTTTGAAATATAACCCTATATCTGACTTATCAGCTTCATTAATTTCAGATTCATAGACTAGACTAGACTAGAAAAAGTGGTAGTATAAAACACGAACGGAAAAAATTATGTAAATTAGAGAATGGGGTCAGTTTTGCACATAAAAATTTATCACCATTAGAATTTTGCAACCTTTTTTTAAAATGTTAAAATGCTAAATGTTACAATGTTGAGGAAAAGTCAACGTCGATGCGTGAGCATAGAAAAATGTTACGTTATGTAATCATCGAAGTAAATCACCTGGAGTGACTGGATAGACATGATTTTTTTTTCTCCCCCCTGATTTCATGCATTATATAAATTCGTTTTAATTTAAAGTAGTAAATAGGCCTAACTTGTTTGTAACGACAAGAAATTAGCCTCAATTAGCTTCTACCATGTCAAAAGGTTAAGTTTTGTTATACTGAAAAAGAGATGAAATGTGATCTGAGTAATGAGTTTATTATTTTTCGAGTTCAACGAGCCATTTTATGCTAGTTACAATTACTAAATGATTGTTTTAATTGGCTCTTGTGGCGTTGGAATTCGTCTTTGGTTTTTTTTGTCGAATGAATGGACTTCTAATTTCCTCATTTAAGTTACAGCAGATAAAGCTTAAGTGAAAACGCGCGTTAATGGCAAAGAGTTATCGGGAGGAAGCGTTTAAAACTCCAATGGACGCAGTCGTAAAAAATAAATAAATAAATAAATAAATAAAACAAACGCATTTCTATAAATACCAAACTTATTTGCATTTGGATCGAAAACAATTTTTTCCTCGAGTGAAAAAAGTAAGATCTGAGACTTTCTCTTTCTCCATCATCAATTACCCACGGTCGGTCTGACTTTTGAGTGTTGATGTGAATTGTGGTCAGAAATCGTACGTGTACTTGTTCTACTGACCTCCAACATTACTGACCGCAATGTCAGAGTTGAGTATGGAATGCAAATTACATTCTTGTCCATATACAGCAGTGACTGACACAGTGACTCGACGTTTAATAACAAAAGTTGAGACCTCGCCACAATGAGAAAATGAATTTGGTATTGTTCCTGAGGCCTACATGCAAGACGAGTGAAAGAAAGATTTTCTTAATTGTGATTCGAAGGGAAGTACAGTATATAGTTAGGATCGTGATCAATATTTGGGTTGCCCTCGTAACCTCAGAGGAAAGAAACTACACCTCGTGCATCCCAACAAAGCCACTCCCTTATAAGGGGAAAAAGTCCACCTTACCTGTTTTCTCTATGACCCATTTGAGCTTGTGATTCATTACTCCAATGCACAAAGTAGCTCAAATGACATCACTTTTGATGGATTTTTAATGTGTCAAAATAAATGTTTTCGCCCGCCATTATGGTGAAATACAAGTGCTTTTATTTAATTTTTTTTTTACCCTCCCTTTTTAATTTATTATTATTTTTTCCAGCATTGGATACGAATAACGTGAGTGTGAAGAAACAAGTTTTCGAATTATTGTCGGCTTTGTGCATGTACAATGCCGAAGGATACAGCAGAACACTCGAAGCGCTCGAGAATTACAAAGTAAAATTATTAAAAAACATGGTGATTGCAACATAAACTTGATTAAACGTTGGGATTTGTCTGGCAGGAAATAAAAAGTGAGAGATATCGGATGAAGATTGTAGTCGACGAACTGCGAAATGCACACACTTCGGAATACAAAACAGCTCTTATGGGATTTATCAATTGTCTTATCATCAATTCCCCTTCCGTCAAAGATAGAGTGAGAATAAGAAATGAATTTATTGGTGAGTAACGAAAATAAAAATAAAAATAATCATTATTAACATGGAAGAAATGTAAATATTTTCCCTTTCATTGAAACTTCTGACTCATGTAAATACCGAGTTTGTACTCACATTTCCTTTTTTTAATGTTTTGCAACATCAAACTTAACTTTTCTTTCAGGTTTAAAACTTCTTGAAGTGATTAACAGGATACGTCAATCAGATGTTATGGAAGATTTATCCGTTCAGTTGGATGTTTTTGATGACCAGAGATACGCCGACGAACCTCAGCTAAATAACGGTGTCGATTTGAATTCAGCTCAAGACGTCTTTTTTGCCATTTTAAGACAAGTATGATTTTTTTTCCCTAAAGAAAAAGTAAAATTTCAATCAATCTTGTGGTTTTCTACACAAAAGGTGGCCGAAACTCCCCAAGAAATTCCATTTTTAAGTATTCTCCAACATTTGCTCCGCATCGATCCTAAAGAAACGATCCGACAATGGGGCAGAGTATTGTTCTCGTCGGATGAGTGAATTCCTCGCAGAAAATGGGATTGCTCATCAGC
>JAQFZO010001814.1:0-14207 GCA_034695885.1 Geophilus flavus
ATAATTTTACCATTTAATATGCATCTTTTTTAACAAAAACTAAAAAAACTGGCTCAAAGTTGTACCAAATGACGGTATTTCAAATTTATATTTAATAATTTTACCCCTACAGTAGGTTTTATCAATTATTTGTGTAATTTATAGATTTATGACAGGTTTCGTACCGTAGAATTGAAAATTGTAAATAGCTCCTTTAATTTAAATCATAAAAATCTGAAAATATACCGTACAGTTTAGTAGATCTGAGGAAGATCTATAACCTCCATTAAAATTTTTTGTATATTTCCAGATTTTTAAAAAAAAAAGTGCGGTGGCCAGATTAGAAACTAGTGATCTTATAAATCCCTAGTTTATCTATTTTTAGTTCACAAAAGCCACCTAAGTTCCATTTCTTTACACCAATACTTTATAATCACAATATTTATTGGTTTATAAAAAAAATGACTGATCAAACTCTTGTATTATAAAAAAATCTTGTATTATAATTACATCAAGTGCTTGCAATGCCTCCAAATTGCAAATCTCAGAATCAATTTTAGTGATCTGATTATTAGCAAGACTCAATTTACTCAAATCAACCTGATCCCACCACTTATCATCAGTCTCATCCATAGAACATGACAATGATTTCACTTCCTGAGTAGACAAAACATTGATATTCCATACTTGATCAGGCACTAGAAAAAAATCAAAAATAAATCAAATAAAATCCAAAACACCTCAAAAACCATCAACTATTTTTACCAACTGTCCATCCACGATTATTAAGATTAAGATTGCCGCTTTTTCTCGCTTCTTTGACCATCTGTGACCCAATCTCACCTGTTCCAGTTCCACCATCACGTCGGAATAATGGGTTCGCACTACCACTAACCCCGACTTTGCGATCATCCCAAAACATTTTGAGTTATTTTGTCCCTTTTTAGGTGAATTATGTGTCTAAAAACATGTAATAAATGATTGAAATTGATTTTTGTTGTTGGAGCCACAGTGTAGTGAGTGTGACGTATGTTGTTTACATTTTCAGCCATGCTTTTTGATTTTCTAGCAACAGACCTATACCCTGGGTTAATTTATTTTTTATTGATTTTTGCATTAAAAATTGAAATAGTGTAAAATGGTGTTTTTGTGACTCATTTTATTTATTTTTTGGTTTATTGAACTTTATTATTGATTTTTTAAGTTGAATGTTTGTTTTTTTAAGATTTTGGATGGAAGCCAATCAAATGGAGGCTCATGATTGCAATGCATTGTGGGTGTTTCCCACTGCCATTAGTGGAATGATTGGTTGTTTATCACTCTAGTTTTTTTGGGGTTTAATGGAAATTTAAACAAATTAAAAGTGAATAATTTATACTGTCAGAATTATTTAGATTTTTATATTATGTTGTTTTGTTGGTTTCCTGTCTAATTTTTAGATTTTCATGATTTTTTTGCTTTTTTAAATTTTTAAAATTATTTTAATTTGTTTTTGTAATTTTATAATTTTTTTTTCTAAAATTAATAAATCCATAATATTGTAATGTTATATTACATAGTGTTTTTTTTCTAATTTTTATTTTTCCTATTTTTTAATTTTTTTTTACAATTTCATAAAACTTTAAAAATCTAAAAATTTTTTTATTCTTTCCATTGCAATATTTATTATTTATAAGTTTTATTACAATTTCATAAAATTTCTTTAAATAATTTTTTTATTTTCTTGGAATTTTTGTTTTTTTTTAAATTTCACAAAGTTTATTTTTATTTTTTTTGTGTAATTTTTCAATTTTGACTAAAATTTCTATAATTAATAATTTCATAATATTTCAATTTTTCAATTTTTCAATTACGTATTTTTATAATTTCATAAAATTTCTAAAATTAATTTTAGAATAATAGAATTATTTAGAATATTACAACATAATAATGTCATAATACATGTTGTAGACTTTCCTTTTCTTATTTTATTGTTTTTTTTACAATTTAACAAAAAATTGATTTTCCTTTAAAGTTTTGATAGACTTCTACAGAGGAAAATTACCACTGATGCAGAACCAAAAACATTACCTCAACCTAACTAAGCTGTAGACTTTTCTTCAAAATCAAATGTCATAAAATTTCATGGTCCACTTCACATTAATTCACACAACATTCCCACTAATTAAAAACAATCTTTTATCAACAAAACCTTTTATCCAAATTTAATTAAATTTCCCACCCTTTCATAATAATTCCAAATAAAAAAAACTAATTAAACATTAAAGAATAATTAAATCCCATAATGCATTTTTTAATTAAACTGCAAACAACTACAATTTGCCACAGTTATTGATCTGGGGCTTTGATATCAAAATTCCATTTTTGCCCTTGTCAGTATGACTAAAAGAGACTTTTTTATTCACATTCAGCTTCCCACAACAAAATCTGAGCAGCTGAGGGACCTTCAAAGGCAACTTGAATGGCCTTTGTCCTTCACTCTCTTTCTCTCTCCTCCTCTCTGACTTCATCTACATTCACCAACCCAGTTGCAAAGGAGTTGCCATAGCAACAACAGCCACAGTTCAGCATCTCTCTTTCACAAGGTAAAGTCGCACGGCTTTTTGTCATAGAATTTTTCAAAGAAACAAAACAAGTGCATGGTTTGAATGAATGTTTGGGTGAGATAATTGGATAATTGGGTAGTGGAGATGGGGTGTGGGTGGGTGGAATTGAGGATTATTGGAATTTTTGGGGGTTTGTGTTTGTCTGTGGTGATGGTGATGGTTCACTTGTTTTGGTTGGTTTGGATGGTTTGTTTTCATTGGGTTTGGATGGAGGGAATTGGTTTTGTAGGGGTTTGGAATTGATTTTTTATTTTTTTTATTGAATGTATTGGTTTTTTAAAATTTTTTTGATTTAAATGGTTTGATAATTGATATTTTATTGGATTTTGTTGATTTTTAAATTTTATTGTTTTATATTATTTTTTATTGGTTTTTATTAATTTTTTAAGTTTATCTATTTATTTTTTAGGTTTTTAATATTTATTACTTTTTATTTATTTTTTTTATTAAGGTTTTAATTTTTAATGTGTAGGCTACTTTTTATTTATTTTATAAATTTTATTATTTTTATTAATTTTGAAGATTTTACTATTTTTTATTAATTTTATAGGGTTTATTATTTTTTCAATTTAATTATTTTTTTATTGGTTGTATAACTTTTTATTGAATTTTATCAATTTTTTGATTTTATTACATTTTTTAAATTTTATTGCATTTTTTAAATTTTTCTATTTTGTATTGCAGTTTATTGATTCTTATTCAATTTTCTACATTTTTTATTTTTCTATGAATGATGGAAATTATCAATTCATTTCATTTCAATCTTATTTTCAATCAAATTTTTCATTTTCATACCAATTTTTATTTTTTAATCCTTTAATATAAATTATTTTCTGAGGAAAACAGCTTTGTTTTCATTCCATTAGGAAAATAACTTTTGTGAATATTTTATAAATTTTTAAATTTATTTTCCGCATTAATTAACATCTTATTTTTCACATCTTCTCTACCTTCCTAATCACATCAACCAATTTTAAATTTTGTTTGACAATCTTAATAATTTGATAGATTTAAATTTTTATCAAATTTCACCTTTAATTTAATATTTTTACTCTTCTATTTTTATTTTTTATTTTTTTTACCCTATGTCTAAAATTGGATTAACTTTTTCCATGGGTAAATGGGTGTGTACATTTAGTGAGGGTTTTGGTCTTTTTTCATCACCTAATTTGTTCCTGCTGTTTGTCACTGTTCACGTCTTCCCCCTTAAAAGACTTTTTTCATTGTATATTTTTAAATAATTCTTTTCGCAGAAAGTTTTCTAAATGCTAACTAGGCTGTAAATGTGTTGTTTAATCTAGAGAAAATTCAATTTCTTTACCACAAAATCAATACAGAGTTTAATCAAAGCACAGGAAAAAATAAGCTGTTGAAATTAAATTTTCTTAGAACTTTATTTTTGCCATACATTTTAATGAGTAATATGTTCAAAATGACTCCTTGGGCTCCATTCAAGCTTGAATCATTTATCCCATAGTTTATTCTATATTCTAACAAAGTTTAATAATTTGTGGAAGGTAGAAGCTTTATCTTGGAGCTATAAAGTATAAAGACCATAATCTTACATGCATGCAGTTTGTGGATAGAATATTCTAGAATAGATTTTAGCAGGATAATAACTTTTTTGGGAATAAACTATTCAAGACATACCTAAGGTTATTTATTTTAAAAGAGATTTTTGAAGTACAGTTGAAATATTTCAGAAATAAATATTTAGAACTAATTTTTTTTAGGAATAATTACTTTTAAATAGAGTTTAAAGTAGTAGATAATAATGCTAACTATCTTAAACAACAATTATTTTTAGTAGATTATTTTAGAACTGATTTTTAACAACAATTACTTTTGAATATATTGTTCTATTCTGGAATAGATTTTTCACAACAATTCACTTCAAATAGAATAATCTAGATTTTTGAAGGATCTAGTCTGGAATACTGTATTGGAATAATCTAGAGTTTAGAGTCATCAAGACTAGAATCTAAATTTTAATTCTGTAACAATTGACTTTAAATAGATAATTCTAAAACAATTTCTTGAACTTATGATTCTAGAACAATTCCTTGAATTGTTGAGTCTAGAACAATTCCTTGAATAGAACAATTCCTTGAATTGTTGAGTCTATAGAACAAGTCTTTGAATAGATAACCTTAGAACAATTCTTTGAATAGATGACCTTAAAACAATTCTTTTAATTGATGATTCTAGAACAGTTCTATGAATAGATGATTCTAGAACAATTCTTTGAATTGATATTCTAGAACAATTGTTTGAATTGATGGTTCTACAACAATTCTTTGGATAGATAGTTCTAGAACAGATTTCTTAAAAACAATAACTTTGAATAGATAGTTCTAGAACAGATTTCTTAAAAACAATAACTTTGAATAGATAGTTCTAGAACAGATTTCTTAAAACAATAACTAGTTCTAGAACAGATTTCTTAAAAACAATAACTAGTTCTAGAACAGATTTCTTAAAAACAATAACTTTGAATAGAATCTAATAACATTTCCCTTAAAATAAGAAAAACTTATTCAAAATTAATTCATCTCATTCCAAATCATCAACCACTTTCCTGAATCAATCTGCACAATCAAACCATTAAAAACCAACCAACCCCCCAAACCAACACCCTAATTAATCAACCAATAAAAAATTATTCCCACAAACAACAGCACTTAATTGCTTTCTTACATTTATGACTTTTTAATGGTTATTAATTAGAGTAAATAAATCACTTAATCTTTCAACTTCAACCAAATTCCTGTGTCATTAGTGACATCAATTCTTGCTTACACACATGCTGGTGACAGTCATCCTCACTTGAGACACTTAATCAATAACCTACACCTACAACTTAATTAGGGATTTAATTACATGGAACAAACAACACAACTCTAAATGTACTTGGATTAAATTTCATTTTTCTCAATATAGGTCAAAAGCCACAAATACACAATGAATACAACAACTTACTGTTTGCTTTTCATGTTCTGCTTTGGTAAGCATAAGTAACAACAACTTCCATTAGCTAAAATTAAATCTTCAGGCTACAGTAAATTATTTATTCCAGCCATGGCCCAAGGACTGAAATGCTACAACTGCAATGACTGTGAGAAATATGAAGGTAGCCAATCTGTGAAGTGCAGTGACAGTGCCACACATTGCCTTGTAAGTTATATTCTTGTAGAAGTTTAATGTTTGTCTTTAAATTTGTAATAATCTGGTTTTTTCTGTTGTTTTCTTTAAAGAAATTACACAATGTTTTTGATAAAGTCATGAGGGAATGTGGAACCCAAGAAACCTGTGAACAAAGTAATTTGGTTTATATGTTTAATAAGGAGTTATTATTAGTGATTGTATGGAAAATGCAATTATCTGAAACCAAATACCAAGGTTATTTGGAAATTATAGGGTTTTAGGGATTGAGTATACAATATTTGGTTACGGAGTTTTCGGATTGCGAAAGCCGATAACTTGAATATACCAACATAATAAATTTAGTGTATGTGATCAGTCATTTTAGTGTATAGTGTAATATATGCAAAAAGTGGATTTAAAAATAAGTGTAAAAATAAGTAAGTGTAAAATCAGTATTTTTAGTTAAAGTCAATTTAAATAGTGTATCAATAATTTAACTTGGAACTAACTCCAGATTAATAGTATTCTTTTACCAGTGTTGCACGCGCTACCACTATACTTGTACTAGTAGTGCTCCAAAGAATACTGATGCTCATTCTGGACACACAAGAAGGTTAATCCCCATAGAAGAGTGTAGATATAAAGTAAAAATCAGACAGCAACATTTACTAGATGCTTCTTTATTGCACTAGAAGATGAGAATGCGAGGATTAACTTATTAATCCCAAGTTAATACCTCTTACAGGTTCGAAGGTGTAAAGTCCTTTTGGATGCTTTATCGCCCTCTATTGACAATATTATTACACAAACACACATTGGTACAAACTGTCCCATCAAAGAGTGTCGCCATGCTTGAGACACAGCTGGACCAATGAGAGTGCTTTATACAACATTCTGCAGCCATTCAAAGGCATTGATTGGCTGCAGAATGTCGTATAAAGAAAGTTAGCAGTAGTGGTAGAACATTACTTTTTGGAAGTAGCACGTGCAACACTGCAAATTACAGTAATCAATTGGATGCATACATTAGTCCCACAAGAAGAACTACCACTAAGAGGATTCCGGCTACGTGCTAGACATGCAACCGAACCCAAATCCCAGCAAACTCGAAAACATGAATACTAATCACACCGCAGATGTAATGTAATTACACATGATAAATCATTAAGTTTTCTGATGGAAATTCATATTCAATGGACAATTTGACATCACATGACTGCATCTGCCCAATCACATGAAGACACCTGCAATATGATTTTACTGAAAATTCAAATCTTTCCCGTATTCAAAAAGAATTGCGTCTTTTGTTTAACCTAATCCTACATCTAGCAGCCAAACTTCAGGTCACTTGATCAACTAATGTGTATTTGGTTTTGGAGAATTGCATTCCCAAAAATTGCCTCATTAATTTTTGTTTTTTAATGTATAGTTGCATAATTTGATTTGTCCCACCAATAATCATATACCAATTTTGATATATATGAATTACAACTTTAACACATGCAAAAGCCTTCTGACATCAAATTTTGTCCAATTACATGTGTTTAAGGTCACCTGCAAAAGAATAGTTCAAAAATTAGCTAAATAGCCCAAATACCAAATAGTTGCTGAATAATCAGCCCACCCCTGATTATGTCTTCAGCATTAATAAATCATTACTCATCAGACAGAGTGGCTGTTACCATCTTCTAATGATCAACTTTTGTTCATCTTTTGGTCCTTGTGAAGTATAAATGAAGTTTTCCATCTTGATCATTGAAATGCACTAAGCAAAGTTTACTCATTTTTGTTGATGCAATCTTGCAAGCTAGATCCTTATACTTTAATTACCTCAAACAATGTTCTTATCATAGAAAGTTGATCAAATATTGATTATTTCATTATCATGTGCTTAAAAGAATATTTACTCAAGGATTTTCATCATTATGCGGTTGATCTAAAGTTGCCCTCTTCATCTCCAGTTTCATCTGATTTTATTAGCTGATTATGCAATGGGTCTTTTTACAATCAATAGATGATCAAATTATGAGGAAATGCAGGGTGAGTCAATAATAAATGACACAATGAAAGAGTCTGTCTTGACTTAATCCTACAGCTTCAAACTCCATGGGATGAAATGATCACAAATGTTGAGTGCAACATAATGTATTAGTTTCATATTTCTAGAATGTTCCTGTGGAAAAATACAAGAGCTAATTCTCCAATCATACACATTCCAATTGCAATCTTGTTCAGTGATCAAATGACTCTTCAAAGCATCAGCTGTCATCATTTTCCCATCATTTGCAGCAAATGATGGGAAAATGATGACAGCTGATGCTTTGAATAATGTAACAGTTTCACTATAATCCAATACTGATACATATTTCTACTTGTAACTCATTTGGCTTGAGAGTACCCAATGGCAATTGCACAGCTGGGACTTAGGAGTTTGCATAAGTCCTATTTATAGCAAGTTAACTTATAATTAATGGCCATTCAATTAACATGGCCATAATCATGTTTGAAACATAAGTTTATAAGTTGCTATACAGTAAGTAGGGCTTGCGGACACTCTGTAGTATTCGGTAAACATTGAATCATCCCTCCTCTCCCAATCCCTCCAGCAATATATCTTGTAATGATTAGAAAAATAATGACTGCAAGACAATTATAAGATTGTCAGAATGTTGTCAGTTGTGGATTTGATTATGACAGCAAGTTAATTGAATTTATCGATCATTATCCGATGATTTATCTGGCCTCATAAACCTGAAATTGCGGTTAGAAGACATAATTAGAGGATAATGAAAGTTGCTTAATTTCAACAATGTCTCCTTGCTTGATGACCGATGCATTAAATGGCACTCCTTGATGATGAAATGATCGTAAAGAAAGCAAATACCGGTACCATAGTCTGACTTCCATCTCTTGAGAAAGCATCTAGAGGTGCTCATGAAATTACAAGCTTAAGTGCAAGCATAAAGCTTTAGCTCACAATAGCTAGCCTCAAAGAATACCGATAAACTTACCTAACAAGAAGGATTGATTAGTGCTTTGCATGTGTCGCCTGCTTTTCGGCTAATGGACTAATAGTAGCGATTCACACGAAAAACTACCGATCATTGATCACTTGCGTCTGGTGCCAAAATAACCCCCTGTAATCACCATGAATTCTATTGGTAGATTAGCAGACAAACAGGCGATACATTATTCAAAGCACTAATCTTTGAGCTAGCCTTAGCTGTTAGCTCATAATAGCTAACCTTAGCTCACAATTGTTAGCCTAAGCTCACAATAGCTAGCAATAGGTAGCCTAAGCTCACTATAGCTAGCAATAGTCAGCCTTAGCACACAATAGCTAGCAAGTCAGCCTTAGCACACAATAGCTAGCCTAAGCTCCCAATAGCTAGCAATAGTTAGCCTTAGCTCATAATAGCTAGTCTTAGCTAGCTGTTCTGAGTCACAACAGCTAGCATTAGCTCACAATAGCCAGCTTTATTGCTACAATAGCTAGCCTTAGCTCACAACAGTTAGCATTAGCTCACAATAGCCAGCTTTGTAGCTCACAATAGCTAGTATTAGCTCACAATAGCTAGCTTTATAACTCACAATAGCTAGCGTTAGCTCACAATAGCTAGCCTTAGCTCACCACAGGTAACCTTATCTTTCAACAGCTAGCCTACATCTTAGCTATCTTGTGCAAACAAGGTATACCGGTAGTATGACTTTACTAACATTTCATACATTTCTAATTGCCACAGAAAAGATGAAAACTGAAGCATTCAAATCTGTACACTGCTGCAAAGGAGACAACTGCAATAAAGGTGAAAGGGCAGCACCATTTTGGATTTTTGTAAGCATGGCATCAATTGTTTTGAAGCTGATCTTGTAAGTTGTAAATCCAGAGAAAGAATGAATATTAATAAGATTATGAGGGAACAATATACTAATTTATATGTTTATATATAAATAAATAAATATTCTGTATACTCTTGATATTATAATGATATTATGTCACGAGTGTTTAAAGATAAGGAGACACAACTAAATAAAACAAAAGACAATAAAGTGTGAAGTCACCGTCCAAATAAGGAGCCACAAACAAAATACAAATTTGCTCAAAATGTTTTTATAAGAAATTTTCATCACAAGTAATAATTGAGTGACAATGAATAAAATTTGTAATAAAATTTGTACTTTTCTGCAAACAAAATTTCATTGTGTCGTTCCCTAGTAGCAAAATTGATATAAATATGTTTTTCAGATGATCTCAGACTTATCATGTCAACAGATTCAATATTGTGGAGCTAAATTTCATCACTAGGTGTCCTCATATTGAGTTAGCACATTGAAACATTGCAAAAAATGGTTGAATCAATGATGTTATAGACTTCACACAAGTTAAAAATGTTGTACTACTTGGAGTAAAGAATTTGCATAAAGCCAGGAATGGGCACATTTCCTAAAATTTTTAGTCCCACTAGTCACTAGCGCTAGTGTTTACAATGAGAAATTGGAAAAGTAATTGCATATTTGCGTTATTGTTATGTACTTTAAAATTTTCTCGTGCTATACAGCTAGCGTTATTTGCACTTGCACTATTCGCTATTCGCTATTAGGAATATGTTTCTTTAAAATTTTATATTTAATGCCTAATTTAATATTTAACAAATTTGGGAATCTGAAATTAAAATTTGAAAATTTAATATTTTATTTAGATATACAATAAATATAAAATTGAGAGTAATACTGTTTTTCGTGCAGTGTAACGTCTCATCAGTCAAGCGTGCATGGCTACAATTGATACCGCTCCCGTTTCCGTACAAAGCGCAGTGACAAATTGCCTGTCTGTGTTTCATCTACATAAAATCAATGTAGATGTGCCACTTGGGCCAACCATTGTCATTTGGTGCTAAATTTCAACACTAGGTGTCCTCACACAATCTATCAACATGTTAAAAACTATTTTCCCTGCCTGGTTTACACGGCGGTTGTAAGTCTGAACTTAGGCAAGTTTGGAGTTTGGGGTTGTGCACCCTGCTGATTTAAAGTTCGAAGACAGCCGCGTTTACACCATGGCCAACTTCGAACATGTGTTGTGAGGGGAATGGTTGTGTAATAGACCCGCACCAAATATGACGCCATGATCTCAAAATTTATGTGCGGGATTTGCATTTAGTCATACGTTTTCCTAAACTTTGAACTTGGAGCATTTACACGGTACCAAAGTTCGAAATTCGTCAACTTCGAACTTCTAAGTCGTGAGTTGCTAAGTAGCGATTTAGGGGTGTTGTGTAAACTAGGCAATAGACCATCTTAATCATCCATTTTTAAATCAATTGTGCTACTAGGGACCTTATGCATTTAAAACTTGTGACTCCTGTATTCTGTACAACTGTATTTTGTACACTGTATGTTTGTATCAGATATTGTATTTTTATGTGGTAGTACCTTTGTTACATGTCAACAGAAAGTTCAAAAAACTTCAATCCAAAGTTCTCAACCACAACAATGAACTGACAAAGTACAAACTTAGAAAGTAACAACAATGTTTTTGACTCAATTTAACTTTGGAGTGAAGATTTTACTAACTTCTAAATAATTTATATTAAAAAAAATTGTTTTAGGATGATAAACAATAAAAGACATTGCAGGGATTTGTGGAAATATGTGTAGAACATGCAATATCCTTGTTACTTAATGAATAAAAAATGTATATTGTTTAGATATTGTAACTTTTTGTAAAATTGTTCAATAAAAGTTGAGTAAATATTTGCAGATGCAAAATTTTGATGTTGTTATTGTTGTTTTAACTTTTTTCATTGATTTTCTGTCAGGATTTTGTTGAAGTTTAATATTTATGGTTGTTTATATTTTCAACAAAATTTATTCATAAATTAATTTTTTAAAAATCATAAGGAAACTGACAGAAATATGTACATGAAGTAAATTAGACTTGAGAAATGTCATTTTTTAAATTTCAATTTCCTGTTCATGACAGTTTTGATATTTAATAATAACAAAATGACAAAATGTCAGTTTCTGTTTCGGGGTTTTGTCATATCCGGTTTGAGAAAATGCAGTTCCGGTCCTGAAAATTAGAAAATTGTATAATAAGATGGTTAATGAATATTTATCTTCGTTTATAAAGTAGAGGAAACACTTAGTAGAAATTACAATTTTTTTTATATAAATTTGGGTGTTTATTAGGTGGTTTCCAATTGTCACCACCAGAGTGAGCTGCTGAGTTGACAGAAAAGAAGAATGTTTATTAAAACTAAATGAAATATTTAATTTTTATCGTAAATGATGTAATAAAAACCTTAAAAAATAATTCTATCAACATCATTTTCATTTTTTTAAACAAAATTTTATATGTAAATACAAAAATTCGAGTGTAATGCCACTAAAACTCGATTACACACACCTGGAAATTGATAAAACCCGAACATTTATCGCTAAAAATCAAAAACTGTACAAACCAACACAAAATACCATTAAAAAACCCAAATTTCCACATTTTTCCAACCCTAAAATTCTAAAAAACATCACAATTCCACCAAAATTTCCCGTAATTCCGCTAAAAATTCACCACCACCTTTTCCCACAACCCTCCAAATAACCCTAAACCCCGCATTATCTTGTTTACATCGTAGATCCCACGGAAAACATCCAATTCAAGTGCAGCTGTGCTTAAAACAACAACTCCCCCATCAAATCCAGGTACTTAATCAACTCCCCGACACATTTTTATATATAAAAAAATCAATTTCCTTAATTTTAGTTCACAATGGGCCGAAAAAAAAGCAAAAGGAAGCCGCCGCCTAAACGAAAAGCGATCGAAGCATTGGAAACTCAATTCAACTGCCCTTTTTGTAACCACGAAAAATCCTGCGACGTTAAAATGTATTTATAAGTTTAAAAATATGTAAAACACGTTGATTTATTCCGTTATTTTGTATTTATAGGGATAGAAGTCGAAATACGGGTCGAATAACGTGTCGGGTGTGTTTGGAGGATTTTCAAACGGCGACGAATTGTCAGTTTTTGTGATTTTTTGGTGAATTTTTAGTGAGTTTTGGTTTTTTTGATTTTTTTAAGATTTGTCCGAGCCTGTGGATGTTTATAGTGATTGGATCGATGCGTGTGAACAAGCGAATCAGTAGATTTGTGGATTTTTTGATTTATTTTTGATTTTTTTGATTAATTTTTATTACTATTATTATTATTAACTGATAAATGTCGTGTTTTTCGTTAATTGTAAATATTTCACTAATTTCTGTGAAGCGACGTATTGTGTCATTTTTGCATTATTATGAAAGTTAATTTTGTCATTATGATAATGGAGTTGATTTTTGATTTTTCGATTATTTGTATTCATGTAATGATTTAATAAATTGTATATTTCACTTTTATTTGTTTTTTTGATCAAGAAATTTATATAGATTTTTTTTTTATTGGTGTAGAAAAAGTGATGAAAATATTAATAATTTAAAAAAATAATTTATTTATTATATTGCTATAAGTATTAATTATTTAATTATAATTATAATTAATTTAACCAATCGACACTACCTGCATTAGTGTTATTTTGAAATCGGTTAATCGATTAATTCAAATTTTAATCGGTTAAGAATTTAATCTATTAATCAGTTCATATTCCATTCCGAAAGTCCAAACAGCGAAGGATCTAGAGATGTGCGCAGACCCTGGCTCAGTCAGCTGAAATCCAGAAATGCAGAATTTCAGCCGACAGCCGCCAACATTCAAATCTTCTCAGCCGGCTTGAACAGAGAAATTAAAAATTACGATTTTAAATTTAAAAAAAAATAATTTGTAATTTTCTTTTTGTGTATAACTTTGTATTTATTAATATTTTTTTTAATAGCTGAGCTGCAACAAAATGTTATATGATGCAACTTAGCCATTGAAAAAAGCCAAAAGTGACAAGTGGTCCGACTTTGGGGTGACTGTGGACATCGACTGTTTTTTTTTACTCAAAATCAATTTCAATAATTTCAAAACTTTTCAAAATTTTTACTCATTGTTTGCAGCAAAAAAAAAATCCTTCATTTTTGTCTAAACTCACATCACTATCCAAAGTGACCCCAGTTTACAGTAATTATAAAAGAGTAATCCTGGCACAAATGCAAATAGGTAATTATACCTTTCTTTACATGATGAACATAAGCAAACCAAAGGATCTTGCCCTGGTGGTAATTTTGGAAATGAATACTAAAAGCCAATGCCACAAGTCAAATACAATTTTTTTTTAACACTTTTCAAATAATTTTTTAAGTGTTTAAATCGATTTTTGGTATTTACAATTACAGTCCAAAATCTTGAAAGAAACCGCACAGGGCAATCTTGGGCAAAATTCCAGATTTTTTCACCATTGATTTAATATTACAGGGTGTTCCAAAATTATTGACCCAGTTTCAAAAGTCAATTTAAAAAAAACTATTGGGTCTACAGTGCTGATTTTTGTTTTAAAAT
>JAQFZO010001815.1:0-14206 GCA_034695885.1 Geophilus flavus
AAACCTGCAGGGGGGGCGGGATGACGATGTTGATGTTTGGGTGGTTGGGTGGAATGGGTGGATGAATAAACAAAAACATAAGTGGGAAAAGGAGTTTAAAAATAAAGGAAAAAATGCGTCCATCAAAATAGTAGTTTTTGATGTAAGGAAATTTTTTTATTTTTTTTCTCTTCGAAATTCAAAATTTTCAGAAACCAAAAATAGTCGAAAACCAAATTATATAAATTAAATTAAAAACTTAAAAAATAAAATTAAACGAAATTAAAAATTTATATATATATGTAGAAAATTTGGAAAAACCAAT
The DNA here is from genome assembly GCA_034695885.1 of Geophilus flavus. NCBI lineage: Eukaryota > Metazoa > Arthropoda > Chilopoda > Geophilomorpha > Geophilidae > Geophilus > Geophilus flavus. The sequence goes on from JAQFZO010001815.1 coordinate 305, forward strand.
TAGATTTTTTTTTCTTTCTAAGAAAAAATAAAAAAATTAACGTGCTGGGCGACTTAAGCAACAAAAAGCAAAACCGCAGTTAGTGGAGTGTTAAATATACGTTTTGAAAACGTAAGGAAAAACACAACAGCAAATATATGTGTATACATAGAAATTTTCTTAACATTAAAAACTATTACTTAAAAATTAGAAAAGATAAAAATATACACTCAAATAATAAATTTAAAGATAAAATCACTTTATAATAAAATAATTCAATAATAATAATAATAAATAGAAACAAAAACAAAAAACTTCAATTTTTTATCAGTTAATGTCAATTGCCTTTACCTGTAATATTGTCACAAAGTATCCGCGATGTGATGATGCGACCGTACGGAGTGAACAAATTTTCTAAATCTTGCTGTGCCATGGATTTCGGTAATCCGCTCACGTACAGATTGGCACCCTTTATTGCTTCACTACTTGGTCTGGCATATGACACCTACACAAATTAAAACCCATATTTAACTCGCTTAAAGCCTTTCATTCCATTTTCGACACAAAAGATAGAAGAAAAAAAGAGACTAACAAAACCATCATGGTGAATTAAACCCAAGAAACCACTTTCAGCCATCTTGTTTTACCTGTTTCCATTTAAAAAAATTTCTTTTCTTTCTTTTAAAGAAAGCGTTTAATTTCGTAGTTATTTTCCACCGCTCCCAGACATCGTATTTATTTTTAGTTTTAAATTCCAAATCTTTTTCATCTGCAATTTCCATTACCTTATAATTTAGTTATAAAAATCAATTTATTTATATATATTTTTTATTATTCACCTCATGAAAAAAACCTGTTTTTCAAATTTCTTAAACCATACATTTTTAATAGATAAATATTATTCGAAATTACAAATATATAAAAACCGAATTCCCAGTTTTTGCTTCGTATAATTTAATTTTTTCATCTTTTTTGCATACTAATTCGATAAAATTTTGGGCAAATAAAATCCCCGATAACCGAAAATAATCTCACGTTATGCGTAATCTCGCTCATTAGCATCAAAAAATAGCAGCGGGTGCTATTTATATTCGTACGACAATTAAGATTGTCTTTTTGCCCGCAAAACCGACTAAACCACTAATCAAAAACTCGAGTTTTCAAAACAACCTTTCTTCATTCATTTTTACCTCCCCCTTTTATACATACCTTGATGGTTTTATTCTGAAGACGTAACCCGTTCAGCGTGTTTATGGCTTTTTCAGCATCTTCAGGTCGCACGTAATTAACAAACCCATATCCCAAACTTTGCCCTACAATAAAACGAAATAAAAAAAAGAATAAAAGTATAACCAGTTACCAAATACACACGGAACAAAAAAACAAAAAGCGAACAAAATCAATTCATCAATTTGCATGCGGGGGGATTAAAAAAAATACCCAAAAATAAAAAACCTTGTATTCTTTTCACTTTTCACCATCAGTCTTTTTATTTTTAAATTTTCACACCATTGGAAAAAAAAAAAAAAAAAACATTTCCACCTTTGTGTATAAAAAAAATTCTTTTAACAACTCGATCGCACACATTTAGTTCAGCAGCTCAATTTCAAACCGTAAATAAAAATAGCATCCCTAACAGCAGCAGCACACTGAGGGAAAACTATTCTGGGATAATCCATCACATACACGACATGGCCATTTCCGAATTACCGAAAAATGGTTTTAAAAACCGAAACAAAAAAAATTTTTATTTCCCCTCAAGTAAGCATAAAAAACATTTCTCTTGTACTATATATAATAAAAAAAACAATCGATACAAACCATAAACAAAATTAAATTCGAAAAAATAGCAGGAAAAAAATATTTATTGACATGAAGGCCATTGAGCGTAAATATTCTAAAAGTAAACCCGTTAAAAATCGAGTCGCATTGCGGTTTTAAATTCTCCCGTCGATGGCACGGGTCCAAATTTCACCAGACACTAACAGCGACACATATTGCCTCCTCTGCCACTAAACATCGAATCAATTCATGCTGTCAAAACAAGCGGAAAGCGTCAAAACTTAAATAAAATACTACATTAAAATTAAAACCCGCCACTCAATTTATTATGCAAAACCTATTACCGTAGCAAAATAAGCTTCTCGAAAAAACCAGTCACCGACAAAATTCGACCCAAATCAACACCCATCGACTCTTTATAATTTATTTAATCGCGCGGTCAATACATTCGCCTAGACGAGGCGACCGAACCGAGCCGAAGGGCCCAATCTAATTGTCCACAAATCAAAATAAAATTTACTCTGCCTTTCCAAAACATTCTTTACTACTTACCGGCGAGAAGTCGATATTTTGCCAGCAAAATTTACTTTATTTTCCCCACTTATACGTATATAGAAAAAAAAGTAAATAAAAAAAAAAAAAAAAAAGCCTTTGCTTAAAATATCTCTGGATATCAATATGGCCAGTGCATTATCGACCGCCCGCTTGTCTCACCACACCTGCATAAAACACGATTTTCTAAAATTCCAATTCCTACATGCAGTCAAAGAAAATGTTACAAATAAAAACAAACTCCTTTGAAGTTTTTCAAATTATAATTTTATGAATTTTATCGAAAATATAAAATACTCTTTTGAATTATTAAATACCATAATTAAAAATTTAGTTTAAAAAAATATAATTTTTTTTCCTCTTTTGAAATACCAATACTTAATTTAAAATTACATTTTCGTGGTTAATGCAGTGCCATTTATCATCGAGACTCGATGTTTACGCTCGATAACCGGAAAAAGAGTTCTTTAACGATTTTTCCTTTAAAGATTACCAACGGCAACTAGAAAATCTTTAAATTTTTATTTTCCTAATCAACTCGACGCAAAAAAACATAAAAACAAACAGCTTGCTTAAAAAAATCCATCATCGAACCCTCAAAAAAGCCCAAATTTAAATACAAGCTGCCATTTTTCTTTTCGCGCTCAAAAACCTTTCATCTTCGACTCAACTGAATCTTTTCAGTATTAACATAAAATATAGTCAACAGTTTACATTATAAAACCGTGAACAGGACCCAGTTCCATGAATAGTTCCCCTCGGGCTTCACTCCTGCATTGTGTCGCAGCGCCATCTGCCGGTTCACTATTAACCGATTAAAACCACTAACCCAATTTTTCTATATATGAATAATTTATAAATATAAAAAAAAATATATAAATAAAAATAAAATAAAAATAGCGAAGCACACTTTAATTTTCAATCATTGTCCCCAGCGATCGCCACTGCAATTTCGTCCGTCCGTCGACTGGAGTGAGACGAAATTAAGTTTGCCTCGCTTTGCAACCAAAACAATCCTCGAGTCGACATTCAATAGCATCGGATATCTCGCGGGTGCACTAAACATGCACCAATATTCCTTATACATGAGTGACGTGCACAAGCAGTCGGCCAAATTGGATTTCTTGCTTCATCAGATTGAAGTCACGTCGTCAACTGACGAACGACAAGATCGGGACATTTCCATAGCAACTCAATCCGTGTTGCTCGCTCACCACCCGACGCCAAAACTCACATTTATTTACAAAACCGACCTCTCGGTAATGGGCTTTTCGTCAAATGTACAAATCGCTTCGAGTGTCATCTCATTCCAACCGCCAAAAATTAAAAAAAAAAATAAATGAAAATAAAAATAACAAAAATCAAATAAATTCCACTCCATCGACAATTTTCAATTTTAATTTCTTTAATTAACATTTACCCTTCCAAAATTTACCATATCCCAATTTATATATAATCTTTCATCAAACTCATCCCTATCACGACACGATCCATCGATTAATCCGAAATTTTCCCACCAGTCACACACTTCGGGGAGTTACAGAAGAACGACTCATGGGTTTTTATTATTTTTTTCTATTTTATTTTCCCCAATCGATTTTTCTAATAAAGACTTCCAAATACCTGTGACTTTGTCCCGTATAAGTTTGCATGATTCTACTTCTCCGATGCTCGAAAATAAACTCCGAATTTCTTCCTGAGTCATCGTTTGCGGCAGGTAATTCACTATGAGATTCGTCTTGCTGTCCTCGGGTCCAGTTCCTGTTTGGGCCGAGTTGTTATGTAACGTGCCATTCTGCTGCGGTTGGCTATCCATACCATTCATTGTGGCAACTAAAAACAAAGAAAAATCATCAATAAATGTAAAAAACCAAAAAATAACACCATATAAAAATTTAAAAAAACAAAACAAAAAACCAAAAAATTAAGAATAAAAGAAAGAAAAAGTAAAAGAATAGAAAAAAAAGCTGCCTTCACGCCCTTAAATTATTAACAAAACACATTAGCATCAGTCTTGCCTTAAAAACAAACAAATCTCACTTAACAAAATCCACAATTCACAATATTTAAAAAAATCTTTTTCATAAAAGATCTTAAAAATCAAAATCTTTAATGAAAAACAAAAAAAATTTTTTTTTTAGAAAAATATTTTTCTTCCAAGACTGATGCTCCTCACATACTCTCACACCAAGAAATTTTGTTACAAACCAAAATTTCACAATTTTTTTTTTATATATAAAAGTTATTACTTTAATTATGACTTTTTGTTAATTCTAACCTGTGCAGCTGCTCTTATACCATGGATGTCCCATTTCAGAGTCGGGTAGGTGACCGGAAGAAGAATCAATCTTCAGCATGGTTTTGCCTCCAACTAGAGGTTGGATCACATTCACTTTCTCTGACATAGTAGTGGTGCTTCAATTCTCTACACACAAGATATAAACCTACATTTTTATTTCTCGTTATTTTTTTTCTTTCTTTTTAAAGTTTTAATTTTAAATTTTAATTGCTATTATAAATTATTTTTTTAAAATTTTAAATATTAACTATATAATTATTTTTGTAGCAAAATTTCTTTGGTTATGATAACCTTTTTTTTAATATTTTTTTTTCTAAATAAATGTAAATAAATAAAAATAAAATAGAGAATATATATATATATTTACAGCGTGCAAGCAGCTTTGTATCCTTTGTTTCCTTCAAAATGAATAATTTAACAGCTTTAATATGTATGTTTTCACGATTAAAAAGTAAAATTTCTTTGCTCTAACCCTTTCAAAACCAAAGCACACAAATATGGTTAATTATCCAATTTCGAGCATAAATGAAAAACTATTACAATCTTGTGATTAAAATATTAAAATTTCGAACGGTATTGTAATAATGAAATTAATAATAAAAAAAGGCACTATATAAATGTAATTAGTCCTAAATTTTTAGAACACTACCACGCACTACAATGCTCAAGTGAGATTTTTTTTTTCTTATTATTTTTTAAATATTTTTTAGGAAAAAACCACTCGTTTAAACAAATGTGACGTCAACACACGTGTTTAATTAAAAGCACACTCGAAATAAAAGTCCACGACTCAAATTTTCAATGAAATAAATCAATATAAGAGCACTAATCAAGTCTTGTAATAGTTGAAAGTGAAAATAAAAAAATTTCAAACGGGAGGGGGAAAAAATTACTCGAGCGCGCACAATGGAGTCAGGGAGACAGAGAGAAAGCACGAGTTTTGGTTTTTCGAGGACAAATACTAGTTGAAATTAATTCTTACCTGTATGGCCGAGTCCGTTGTTAAAACCGCAAAGGTGTCACAAAGCCGAATGGCTTAAAAAAAATGTTGTCTAGGTGGAGCCCCCAAGAGCAAGCGAAGGCTTTTGTCCTACGTTTTTCGTTGCGAAATGAGAAACAACGCAAAATGGCGTTGGTTTGGTAGATACAAACTGAAAACTTCGTTGTCTTTTTCCCAAACTGTTTGACAAAACTCTACCGGGGGCCGGAAACTGAGGACCACGACAGTATAGACACAAAAACTGAGGTCTAACTAGACGAAAATGATTAAAAAACGAAGAAAAACAGCAACCGAAATGAGCGGTCGACTCCCCGACTAACACAACTCCACTTGCCCAGTGCTCGAACTAAATAACGCGAGAATCACGAACGAGCGAGAATAAAGTGCTGCCTATTTACTTCTGCTCCATATCAAAGCGCTCTACATTTTAAACCTCGTGTTGTTTCATGTCGAGATTTATTTACTCTTAAAACTGTTGGCGTTATTTCTTTAATACTTAAACATCTTTTTTCCTGATGTAGTCGCGGGTTGCTGTCATTTAATTTCCATGGAGTACGGAGGAATTGAAGGGATTATTTTTGCGGAGCGGTTCGAACCGACTCACGACTTTCCAACGGTAGAGCGGGAAGAGCGGGAATCCATGGTTGAAAAGAAAAAAGAATTTTACGTGCCGATTAAAGTTTATAGAATGTACTAAAATTATGGAATTAAATAAACAAAATAATCGTACATCGACTGTAATTCATAAAATCATTAAAAAACCTCGTAAACAGAGAGAAGTTTCGAGGTTATTGATATTTCGTGTCATTTCGCCGATAGAGGGCGAAGCTGTCTACAAATGGCCGAACAAAATTCAGGTTAGTCAATTCGTCTTTGCATTTTTCCCGTTTATCAATTTAGATTTATATTAAGAGCATTAGATTTCGTTGAAAACGAAGAGGTAAACTTTTAAATTCATTGCTATTTGGGTAGAGTTCTGGACGGATGTGGAAAAAATGTGATGAATTATTGTGTGTTCTGGGAATTAATTTTATTTATTTGTTGTCAGAAAATTTGCATGTTTATTGCCTTATTTTGAATATCACGCGTTTTGGTTGGCTTTAATTAATTGCATTTACTTCACAAAATTTTAATATTTAAGATTACTTAGCAGAAGAAATTGAAAATATGTTTCAAATTTGGTAATTTAAAATTTGAAGGAAAAAAAATTCTCACACCTAATTTATGAATAGGATAGTAATTATTAAGAATTTTTTCCCGCTAAAAATTACTTAAAATTCCAACATTCATTTTTTTTCTAATTAAAAATATAGAATGTGTCATGTAGGAAAGCCAACAGGGTTGCTTCTGAAAAACACGACATTTAAAAAAAAGAAAATATCAATTATTTGCTTGGTTACCAGACTGTTGTGATGTATTTTAATGCCACAAAAAACACTGACAAATGCGTTAATTTTCGACTATCACGGTAAAACATTTATGTATCGATTTTTATGACATTTAAGATCAATTTTTACTAGAAAACAAAACAAAACATCAATAAAACATAACAAAATCGAGTTAAAACATATAGGAAACTGAGGATTATAGTCTATTGATGACTAACCAAAGTTCCAAATCATTTTATGAGTGATGCTTAATTATTTCCAGTATCAAACAACTCATAAATCACACTCATGATTTATAAGGAAGAAATGAGAAATCAAAATAAAAATCATAAAAAAAAACACATGATGACTCTCTCTATTGATTTTAAGACTGGATAATCCATTTTTTATTACTCTCCAAGCTATAAATAGTGTTGATAAAAGTGCTATTATTTGAAAATCATTTATCTAATTAGCATTGGCAATGAAAATTAAAAACTATGTTAGGATTACTGATTTAAAGGGTGTGGAAAAAACCATATAACCTACAAGGTAAGCTAAAATCAATTTCATGTAACCTGTCACATGGGTAATAAAATTATTTATTAAAAAGGAGGAAAAAAATCCAAGAGTGAAAATAATAATAATTGACTAGAATAAATAAACTGAAGTATAGATGCATTCGGATTCTGTTTTATCCGAACCACCGTAAAACCACTTTTTTTAAATGAAAAACAAAAAAGGCAGGATCGGTCACCCTGAATTTCGTGGCTGTAATTGCCCTAGCAGTACAACAAGGCACTAGTGTGATGTTACTAGAGAGAGGATAGTTATTTAAATAAATATTTTTATTCTTGCCATAAAACACTGAAATATGTACAGAAATAGTCAAATCTCCTACTATAGACCCTATTTAGATGGTTTTTATGTTAAATATAAATAAATATTTTGGACGTTAGTGAATATTTGGCCTTTTTTGTCCATAAACAAATATTTCAGGGTTTCTGGACCTTCAATATCTAATTTTAACTAAATTTTCGGGAATAAAAGTAGAGACTGATGGAAATACATGTGCAAGATCACAAATATTTCAGCAGGAGATAAAAATGAATCATTAGACGAATTAAACCCAGCAAAAGTTGCATTTTGCCCCAATCACATCCTGAGACTCGAAATGTATGTTATAAGCAATTGTAATAAAAGTTTTTGAAATTGGGTGACATTTATCACTGTTTTTGGTAAATATAACGCATTTTTTGACTGTTTTTAGTAAATACCTATCCACTCACTAAATATTACCATTAAGAATTAATCACTATCATGTGTGATAAGAGTTTAGCGAATAGAAAACGATGTCTGAATAACCACCCATGGAATTTGACTAAAACTCCTGGCTGAAATTGCCCTAACAATATTGAGAATTTGTCCGCCCGTCATTTTGTTTTTGGTGTGGACCAATCACAGCTCAAGCTTGAACTGCGTAAGAAAGATGTTCAGTAGTGAGATTTTCCATTTCAAATGTAAATATGAACAAAATAATTTACTTGAAAGCAAGTAATTCGAAATAATTAAATAAATTTTTAATGGTTTAAGGAAATGAAAACGTGAAAAATTAAAAATACAAGCATGTAAAGAGGAGGATTAGACTAAGAACTTTGACAGTGTATTGTACGAAGTAAAATAAATAAAATTAATGGAAAGTTTTCATTTGGCAAAGTGCTGCCACAAACCTTCATGAGTATTACATTTATACTTAGTATTTCATATTATCCTGCGTGGATAGTCAGTCTGTTGGCAAGTCAGTGGTTGGGTGGTGAAATTGGTCGAGTCTGAATGCTACTTTGCATCATTGTGCGGATAATAAATTCGAGAAATGCTCGAATTAACATAAGTCGAAAGTTAGGTGTAAATAAAATGTGCAAAGTAATAATTTCAATCTCCCTTAAAACTAAAAAAAAAATTTTTTTATTTTAAAGTTTATTTCACTGTAAATTCAATTGAGCAATGCAAAAACACCAATGAAAAACTTGGCTTTTTTCTTCTCTCTCTCTCTCTGTGTTCTAAGTGCGAATCTTAATAGCTTTTTATGGTGCACAAAGTCCATGATTGCATTTCTCCTCCAAACCTATTAATTCCAGCCTCATTAAGCACAAAGAGAGAAACAAAAACCTCCAACTCAAATGGGTCCATAGAGAAAGAACAAGAAGAAGGGAGTGAAGGATAGTGTTATACCAACACTCTACTTTCCCATACACCTTTCTTTCCACTTTGGCGAATCTGCCAACTTGTGCCTAATTGAATTTAGCCACATTGAAAATCTTTTTTTTTTCCTTCCATTCCATCCCTCTCTTTTTCCCTCCCATTTCTTTTTCCATCTCTTTCTCTTTCTCACAAACAATAATTTTTAATAGTAGTTTCAAAATTCACTTGCTAATCATTTAATCCCTTTCCCACATTCAACTTTTTTCTTTATTTAAATTTTATTTTTTTAAAATATTTTTTTTTGAGTCTCTTTTGATGCTAATACAATTTCTATTGTTGTGGAGATTGTCTTAAGATGACTTCCTTTTCGTCATTAGGGTACAATTAGCAGATTCTTAAATGAGTAGAATACCTTTCTTCTCCTTAATGACCTTTTGTATAATTTTCCTTCCATTTTAATATTGTCTCCATTCTCTTGGTGGTGGTAAGATGCTACTTTACCTTTTCTCCTAATGTTCAGAAGTCTAGATTGGATTTTTAGCAAAAGAAGTCATAAAAATGTTGATGCACTTAATTAGAAATGGGCTCATTTTCCACTAGATACACACACAACAAACTTGTTTATTGTTGTCGTATGTCACCTTGGAAATTGTTTTGATACTAGGGTGTGGTCAGATTTTTTATTTATTTTTTATTTATTTATTCATTTATTTATTTATTTTTTATTTTTTTTTAGTTTTCTGTTATTTATTGTCTGGTATTTTTGTGTTTATGTGGATTTGGTGGAGGAAGTTTCTCGAGTCAAGTGTGTAGTGTTGTGGGAAATAGATTTAATATAAATATTAAATGTGGTCTGTTTTGTGTTGGTTCTTTTGCTTTGTTTGGTTTATTACATTTCTATTTTTTGTTTTTTTATTTCTGTTTCTTTTTTTTTCCTTTTAGATTTGTTTTCCTTATTTTGTAAAACATTTTGGAAGTGGAAGACAACAAGGGTGAAATTTAAAGGGAAAAAAAGAAAACAACTGAAACTCATCTGTTAATTTAATAATTTTTAAGACTTAAAAGTCACAACTGTGTTTTAAGTGATAACATGTGACTTCTAATTTGGTTTTCTCGACTCTTTATTTTTTTGTTCCCTTTTTTTTCTTTAAAAAGTTTTTCACAATTAAAATATGTAAAAATTTTATCATAGAAAATAAAATTCAACAAAATTTAATTATAACATTCAACACAATTTTATTTATTTATATTTACATAATATGAATTAAATATATATTTTTTTTGTAAAAATTCTTTTTTAAAGTCATGTTATTGTTTTCTTTGTTCTATGATTTGTAATATTGTAATAGACCATATCAGAATTAAACATCAATGAAAATTTTCTAAAGAATCAATAATATCTTTGTTAGATTACTTTATTTTCATTTCTCTTGAAATGTGATTAAATCTGATATGGTTCTATTCAATAAAATTGAATTGTTTTGTTTCTATTAAATGTTTCTTTCTTATTAAATGTAAATTTGTTGAGTTATTAATGAGTAAATAAAAATTCACATTTTGGCTTTAATTAGACTCGAAAAATAACATGTTATGTTTGTGACTTTTGTTTGCATTTTAAATTAATCAAATTAATCAAATTAATTAAATTTAATATTCAATTAAACTCAGAAATCCCAGATCCATAAACACCTTTTTACATTTGATAAGGATAAAAAAATATCTCATTTTATCTTTAAGTTTCCTCATTATTGTCATTGGAAGAGTCTTTTAAGGGCGATAGGAAATTGATAGTGCTTAGATAAGTCGATTGTGACCGCTATTCAAGTTTTTCTGTTTTGCGAAGGCAGTTTTAAAATTGCTTTGCTGGTTTTGACATTGCATGATTTCAATTGAAATACTTGTATTAGAAACCATTCGGCTGAATGCCATGGCTAAAGTTTATTGTTTCTATAATAATTGAAAGCACATAGGTGCCATTTATCATTACGACTATAATTCAATTTAATACATCGGACGTCATGTATTCATTGAAGCTCCCAGATTTGAATTCCATTCAAGAGTTAATTTTGTAAATGATATCAAAATTAATTTTTCCTCTCCTAAGCTACACACCCACACGTTTTTTAATATTTACTCTCTAAGTAACTAAAATAGGACTAGACAATATTGTATAACGCTGACAGATGGACTCAAAGAACCCTTTAAACCGTCTACATTTACTTTATAAAGTAAATAGAAAAGTTGGGAAAGACATTTATATTTTTAAAAAATATGGTCAAAGGTGTCCTTTGACATTTATCTGGCACGTTCCCTGGCTGAAATAACTTCACTGCAACACTCAAACCAAAAGTTTGATTTTTTTTTTCTTTCGTTTTTCTTTCTTCGCTCTATGAAGTTATTTCGGTCAATAAATGTGTTTTCCCATGTTCCTGACTAATCCATTCTAAAACTTTGGCATTTGAAAAAATTTCTTTATCACTACCCATTAAATGGGTGGTATGAATAAAAAAGAGCAAATGCTCTGAAATGTAAGATTAAAAATTTTAAGCAAATGGTTTTGCTCTATTAAAAATTAGCATTTGCTACTATACCAAAGGTTTTTCTTCTGCTTAAAATTGAAGTAAATACCGTACTTACAAGTTTAGCAATCTACAATTTTGAAGCAAATGCTTCAATTTTTTAGAAGTTACTAATTTGGTAGCACCAAAAAATTGAAGCATTAGCTACAAAATTGTAGCTTAAATTTTTCGTAAGCATTATGCTATCAAAAAAGAAGCAAAATCTATCTTTGCTATAGTAGCAAATGCTAATTTTTAATGAACCAAAAACAATTCGCTTAAAATTTTTATTCATAATTTCAGAGCATTTGCCCCTTTTTACTCATACCAACCAATTTCAAGATATTTTTGACCACATTTTTAAAAATTTACAAGTTTCATCTTTATATCATTACTACAGTTTAAACTTCATTTCTGGATTTCTTTCTTTAAACACACTCATTACTATTTAATGCCCGAAACTTTTTTTTACCCATTTAAAAAGAGATGATGAAGAGAACTTGATGATGGATGCAATAAAATGAGAAATCAAAAAATCCAAAAAAGTTAGTAGCAAATTCCCCATGATGCAAAACCGTAATTGCTGCCATCAATCAGTGAACAATAAAAGGTGAGTTGCAAGTCGGGTTGTGTTGTCATAGAGCAATTGGAGTCGAAATGCGGCAATTCGTAGGACAGTGAGCGAAAGAAAACTTTTGCAGGCTCCAATCTGACTTATTTCACATAGGATAAAGTGCAATCACGAGTATCTTCGGTGGACCCACTGAGCACCAATCATATTCTTCCTGCCCGGAATACTAAAAAGACCCCACATCCACAAATTTCGATTGGATCTTGCCTCAATCTACTCAAGTTGATACACTTGGAAACTTTTCTCTTTTTCTAAATCCCAAGTCGAGCTTTGGAATTTTTTATTTTTTTTTTATATTTTTATTTTTTTTAACTTGGGTGTCATAACTTAATAGGAAGCTGACTTGTCATTTTGTTGGATTTTCACGTCAAGACAAAAAATAAGGTTAATTAGGAAATTTTGTGCTGCACGAGCACAAAATATCTGACAGAGGCAACATGTCACTGTTTTTTTTTTGCTGATCTAAGAAGAAATGTGTGATTCTAGCCAATGTACAGAGTTAGAGGCAGATATAAATTGGTTGATTGGTTGTGAGATTTGCTTTGTCAGATTAGCACTTGTTTTTGTATGGTATTGCAAATTCACACTTAGAATGCTGTCGAGTGACAATATCTGAGAAAGGGTTTTAGAGGTTTTTAAGTAGCTTTTAAATGCTATTTATATTTTGATGATACTAAATAATTCACAAAGCAACACCACAAGACTAATAAGACAGGAATTTTACAGGTTGGGTGGTCAGTACAATGTATTATTCAAGTTTTTCAGCACAGCATGATAATTTAATGGCTAAGCTTTGTGGTAAGCACCTACTGTTTTTCACGTGAAAACTGCATGGTTAAGGGTAGAAATGCATTTCAATCCTTAATTTTACTCAGCAGTATATCCACAGCTAAGATTTTTTCACTTTAAAAAATTTCACTCTTGAGTGAAAAACACTTGTTTTCACTCGCATCCTGCGTGAAATCACAGACACTTCTTTTCACGTGAACTGAAAAATTTCATTTCACTCAGAGGTGTACTTATACTAGGCTCTAACCATGTTCTAACTAAGTTGTAAGTGAACTAAATGTGTAAAAAATGCACCTGTGCATTGCACGGAATGTTCTATGTGAAAAATCTTTTAATGTGATTTTCTCTAAGGAGAATCATTTAGGTGAGTCAATGTTAAAGTGTGAATGTGAAGGTGTGAATGACATCACAAAAGTTGCTGCGCATGAGGTGTGATTTTGTGATATAATTCACACATTCACATTCACACTTTCACATTGATTCACACACAAATGATTACCCCTACTGTTGCATTTTAGTCAAAATGTATACCGGTACGGTCATTGAGTTCCCCCTGGTTATCAATGCTCATTGTGACGTCACTTCCGTTACCCAATTTGTCACTTTTTAACATTTTATTTCCTTACAATGCACCCATAAGTTCAAAATTTTAAACAGTGTATAACACTATAGTCTGTGCGATGGTAAATTGATAGGATAAGTGATTGTTAGCAATTTACACAAGCAGTGTTCTAACAATGCCA
>JAQFZO010001816.1:0-14204 GCA_034695885.1 Geophilus flavus
TGAGCACAAAAGTTTATTATTTTCAATTATGTTTTGTTCCCAATTATACATCATAAAATTGTACAGAGAAACATTCATTCACCCCGTTGTTAACAGCCTCTTTGTAATCAATAATGCGGCATTATTAAATGAGTGGGTGGTGAAAAAGAATTAATCATTCCGTGAGAAACACCAATTTCACTGAAAAAAAATAAAAAACAAATTGCAACAAAATGACTATTAAATTGTCCCAGTCAACATTAATTCTTTATCTTTGGATAAAGTTGTAACCAACAACTAGAAAGTTTATTTCATGAAATGTATTCAACGCTACAGTAAGTTTCGGTGATAATTTGAAGAAATTATTCTACTGTTGCAAGGTATGTTGAAATGCTAGCCTTTGCAACACCTGCATGCAATAATGCCTTTCACATGGCATTGTTATCACGTCGCTTGGAGATGCAACACCAGTTTGATCACTTCAGCAGCGATCAAAAAGTTTGAATTTTGCCACGCCATAACCCTATCCCTGCCAATCACTGGCGAGGGGTGGGACACCATTCAAAATAAGTTTGCTTTTGCCTCCATTTTGGAAAGGTTGACAACCAATCGTCTTGTACTTCCTGCTTCACCACTGAAATATCACTTGTCATTTTGTGAAATGACACGCAACCCTAGCAACGAGTTTACCTATTTCGCTTCGCTTGATCATTGCTGGGGGTGGCGGTATCACATGGCTTTCCAATGCGAAACACGCATAAATTTTTATTTTTTTTCTTATGTCCATTTTTTATTTACAGGTGGCTATATGACAATGAAGATCGATCGACATAGGCACTTGGTCAACAGGAAACATCGATTAGTAAAATCAATCGTCTTGGAGCAATCCAACATTGAACCAGAGTTTTATGTCGTTGCAGACAGCTGTTTGTCATTGAAATATCGCGTCTTCTGGTCATTTTTTATCTTTACATGTTTTATCATCTATTCCTACCAAATGTACGATCGCATATCTTACTTTTTATCCTCACCAAAGGCAGTCAACATTTATCAAAAAACATTGGAATCTTATCAATTTCCACCCACTACCATGTGTTCCTAAATAATTATACTGTACAATATTTCAATAAGATAGGACCAAATCCACTTTTGGATTCCATGCCATTTGAAATACTTGTCCCGTCAACCAATGCTAACATATCGAAAATTTGGAATTTAGACTATAGAATTGAAATGGTCAAAAACATGTCGTTCGGCAAACCAAATGATGCAGTAAGATTAGTGAATTCACATTGCCTAATTTTTTCTTCCATTCTTTTTGTATCTTTTTAAAAGTTTCCTCTGGGACTGCAACAAACGCATAAAATTTCACCGTGGGGAACGTGCACCCAAACAAAAGGTTAAGTAGTTTGTAGTTAAGGACTTGCTATAGGTACTGCATGCACACATGACACACTTTATCTAGATAAAGTGGATGAAGATTATCCAGATCTTCATGTCATGTAACATGACATGTCTGCAGTAGATAAACTTGAGAATCTAGATATTTGAGGTTGATCAACCTAATTTCAAACAGCTCATAATTCCATATAAACACCCTTCCACATATTATCTAGATATTTCTCATTAAATTCTCATGTAACATTGTTTGATATCACTGCATTCTGACATCATAAACTCAGATATTCTTTGTGCATGTAAACGAATTGATTTTTAACTGCATTTTCTTTTGAATAAACTAACTAGATAAAGTGTGCCATGTAAACATAGTAAAGGATTATGCAAATAGTTTCTTAAAACTGACAACTTTACCGCAATCTTTCTAGAGGGCCATCCACTACTTCCTATTTAATGGCTATACAAAACTGATTTACTCAATTTGCATCATCTGTAGCATACTATGTTGTTACATTCTTCAAGATCGAATGCACTTGTATTTTTCGAGGCCCATTCAAAAAGCAGTTAAAATCCTGGAGTATGCAAACATGACTTATCCAAATCTTATTACTTGTCCAGGAGAACTTGCAGCAAGACTAAGTTTTATGAAGAAAAAGTACTTTAATCATAAGAAGATAAATTCAACTAAATGCGAAATTGATCCCTATGATCTCTTGAATTTCATACAAATTTCCAATATCGACATACTCTGGACATTGTTAAATATGAAAGAATCATTCCTTCCAGATTACCTGATCCGTAGCATAGTAAGTCTCAACTACCAGTCTGTAACTTATTTGTATTAATTCAAATATAAATTGTGCATGTATTTTAAGAACCCATTTGAGTATCCAGATTACAACAATTCCAAGGTTAACACCACCATTGGTCCGTGCATTAAGCACACATTTGGTATGAGTAAAACTAGTCTGTTAACTGTAGTTTCAGTTCTTGTAGGAGATTATTTTCTAGTATGCAAAGCGATGCGTTTCGTGATAGCATAATAGGACCAACGAGAAGCTTTTTAAAAGGAAAATTGCAGTAAAAAGAAAAACAGGTGCAATCACTACAACCGGTCAAGGATTATTTCTTCATGTACTTTAAAAACTAGTGACCGCCCTGACCAATGACGAAACATTTTGAACTATCTTGAAATAAGTTAACTGACTTTAGTGATGATGTTTGAAAACGCTCTGCTTGATTGGCAGGGTTGAGTCACATGGGTAAAATAGGATCCTCCTCCTACTGCACTTTTTCCCAGGACTCAAGACGTGAAAAAATGATAAGATTTCCGGGAATTTTATTCCAGGAATTCCCATTTCAGAATCCCTAGCTAAATGTCGTATGATACAGCAAAGGCCCTAATATTTAAACTAATAATTCTAATTGCAACAATTGAATTTATCATTTTGCAGTTTCATCAAAATTCAAGACACTAAAACAACACCTTTTGGGCATAATGGATGCAGATTACCCTTGTAAATCACAATTTTTTCCAGTACGTCAAAAGTTATGTAATGTTCACATTTCAATCATTTTCTGAAACTTTAGCAATAATAAATAGACATATTTCAAGTCAACTTGATTTTTGTGTTGCAATTTTCGTCATCATGTCATCATTGCACAGCTGTAACAGCTAAATTGTGTTTTATCCCTTTAAATCATAATTATGCTAATTTTTGCGTCATGACTGTGACGTTATTTACAACATTTTGTTAAATCTTGCACAAAAACGAATTCTGAACACTGACCAAGAGTTGATTTTATCAATTTAATTTTGATTTTACTTATCCACCAGTTTGAAGTGAAATATTAGTATAATTAAAGGGTTAGTGCAACGAAATTAAAATGCCATTAAATTTATACAGATAAAACTTCAGTATTAAAATAGTACTCACAATTATTTTCAATTTTTTTAATCCACCATAACGGCATTGTAGTGCACTGTTTTTGTGATTTTTTGATTTCTAACTTCGAAAAACTGTCTAAACGCAAAGTTCCTGAGAAATTTGACCTAGTTGCTGTACTAGAACACGCCATACACAAGTTTTAACCCGTGTTATGACGTCATATAACGGTCGAAAATGGCGCCCACATTTGAAATGGAGTTTTCAGAATCGACGAAGAAAAGACCTTATAACTAATTTTCAAGCTTGCAGTGAGTCATAAAATTGTAACTAGGCATAATTATTGCCATTTACTAGTTCATCTGCAGTGTTAACTCCAAAATTATAATTTTCGTTGCACTATCCCTTTAAGTTTTAAGTAGATTAAAAGCAATTATTAGCTGTTTGCAAGCTGGGCAACAGCAATGTGATAAAGAAAATTGCATCACAAAATCAAAATCAGAATTTGATTTTTAATATTGACCGCGCCTATAATGTGAATGACATCATAAAAGATGTTATGCATGTGGTGTGATTGTGATTTTGTGATGTAATTCACTTTCACATTGATCCACACACAAATGGTTACCCATTTTATTTCTAAATGTTAACGCCTGTTCTGCTTTTCAGCTGTATGTGAGTCCACCTGGAGATTACAACTTTTACCCTGAACAGAGAATTAATATGTTATCAGGGAAAGTCAATGCAGTTTTAGTAAGATATTGGAAGGTAGAACTTCAGTATTGCCTTAATATTCCCATTTCAATCACAAACTTTTTCCTCCATTGAGATCAAACATTTGAGTACTCATCAACAACCATGCATTGCAAGTGAAGATGAATATTACGCATGCAGGCATAACTGCTTAGCAAACAAACTTAAAAACCTAAAATCATGCAGGTAAAAAATCTTCAAATACAGTGTCTGCGTATAAAATCCATTCGCTTATTTCAAGATAGTTCAAAATGTCCTGTCATTGGTCGAAACTGGTCACAGTATTGTGTTAAGCTCCGCTGTTACATGATTGACATAGGATCAATGAGAAGTTTGGTCAAAGGAACATTGTTATTAAATCCAAATGTAAACAAATGTCATGTCACATGATCAGTTTTTAGATGCAACCAGTCCAACAAACAGAATTTTTAAAGCACAATCAGTGTAACCAGTCAGGGATTATTTTTTCATTTGTTCTAAAAACAGCAGTCACCATTCTGACCAACAACAGGACAATTTGAACTATCTGGAAATAAGCAAACGGACTTCATTGAGAATAACATTTATCTTTGACAGTATGCCATTTGCACTGA
Organism: Geophilus flavus; assembly: GCA_034695885.1. Lineage (NCBI taxonomy): Eukaryota > Metazoa > Arthropoda > Chilopoda > Geophilomorpha > Geophilidae > Geophilus > Geophilus flavus. The sequence goes on from JAQFZO010001816.1 coordinate 4,610, forward strand.
AGGACAATACAGACATGTGCAATGCTTCAACGATGGCTAAAGAAGTTCGAACCAATTACTACAAAGTCTTTTTAGGTACCAATGTGGAAAAATAATGTTCCTGTTACAGTCCTTGTGAAGTGTTGGCATTGAAGATTCACACATTTGCCCACTTTAGGAGTGATGACCCTGTTGTTTCGATAGCGTGTAATGTTTACACAAATATGGTGGAGTTGATGTATGAAGCTTTCAGCTACTCGCTAGTTGCCTTGGTGTCTGATGTGGGGAATGCACTTGGACTCACTATAGGAATTTCCTTATTACTCGGAGTGCACAATGGGCTTCAAATCTCAATGAAGATGATCTCTCGTGCAAACACCAAAATATAAGGAAATGTTTATAAAAACAGTAGTAAAAGCTTGCTTATGTGCTAATGGGCACAATCCTATGCAGATATTGTATAACAACAGATGAGGCCCATGTTAAATTGATTTATTGTAATAGTTGAATAACAACTTTGAGTATTTCGCACGGTTAATTATCATTTTTATAACGACTGATCTGTACCAGGTCCTTTCATTTTACTTTGATTTATTCATGAATTGTAACCACACCGTGATGGTAACAATCGATTGCTGTCCCCAATTTTTATGCTTAGAATAAATTATGAACCTTTCTTGTTTTGACACTGTATTACCTCACCATAAAAGTTGTGACTATATATAAGGGAAGAACTGAGGTACCACGGAATAACGTTGAAAGCCTAACACCAAATTGGAATAACGTCAAAACGGAATAAAAGCAAATATTACAGAATAAAAATTGTGATTTCAAAAATAAAAGTCTGCAAATTCCACTACTTGCTGTACAGCATTTCTCGGGGGATGCCCCTAGTGGCGGAGAACAGGAAAAACATAAATGAAATAAACGACCGACAGGTGCCCTTGTTCCAAAACTGGTCAAAATCTCAATAAAACTGTTAAACTTTCTCAAAATCCTCACAAAATCAGTCAAAATCATGATAAAATCACTCAAAATCTTAACAAAACCGTTAAAATCACACAAAATCTTCACAGTATCATTCAAAATCAGGTCAATAAAATTTCTGCATTTGGTACCCCTTTCCCCTTCCCAAACACACAAATCCCCAGATCCACTTTTATAAATTCTACACACCATAAACTGAATCAATAAACTCATTCATTTTGAATGACATTAAATTTCATTTTTCAATTTAACAAAATTTTAATATAATTAAATCAAGAAAAAGTATTTCCGTTTTAAATAAATTACTTCGTTCATCGAGTTCAGGGGTCAGAAAAAAAAATTATTCAAAAATTAACTTACCTTTGGTACTGGACACCTGGTATCATCATTTATTTTGATTCGATTTTAATTAAATTTAATTTTAAACGCGTGTGATGCAAAAAGGTGAATCCTTGTTACATCACGACACGATCTAGTCATTTTTTATTCCTTACCTTGAATATGGAAGTGAGTTCTCGAAGAAAATGTCAAAAAAGTTTTTTTATTTTTATTAAAGTTCCGTTCATTTCCCTTTTCCGGTGATTCTTCCAGAATTCGTATTGCAATTCCTATACCATCGTCGTTCGTCGAGCCAAATTCTAAAAAATATGAAATATTTTATTAATTAAGCGATGTGTTGTGGATGGGCGTGAGGTTTTCTGTAAATCGATACAAGTACACAGTAATTTTTGATATTTTAAATTTTAATGATGGTATCATGTGAAAGAATAAATGAAAAATATTTATCGGTTACCAGAAATGAAAGAAAAAATTTATTTTATTGAGGATCAAGACGTCAAATTTACCATCAAACTCGTAAATGGCTCTAAATCAGGCGAAGGTTGCATCGAAATCAGCTTTGAATGGCTCTTGGAGTATTGTGTGCAACGATTACTGGGATGTCCACGACAGTGATGTAGCTTGCAAATAAAGAACTTTGATTTCCTAATTAAGAAATGAATAAAAAATTTCACTTCAATTCTTAGGCTAGATTTCCACTTGTTTCCAGTAGAAGCAATGCAAACGCAAATGCAACAGCATGATGCATTTATTGTGGGTAGTTTACAAACATATGCGAGACGTAAATAGCAAACGTGACGACCACAAGGATGATGCTGCAGGATGCAAATGTACGCGAGCAGCAAGGTTTCGATTCGACCAATCACAGGTCACACCCTCGAACCAGATGAACATGTTGCTACGCGCCATTGCTATGCACAGTGCGAGTCTGCTACGAGGGTCAGCATTGATTGAGCATCAGTTTTCATGATATAAACACCACATGACAGTTACCTGGCTGCTGATTGGCTGCCACTCGCTTCTAATGGAAACCAGTGGAAACACTGCAGCAATTGCGTTTGCTTACACTGCCTGGCAACAGTTGCGTTGCGTCCAGTGGAAACACACGTGGAAACCTAGCCTAACGGTAAACTTCGTTTTACCTTATTTCAGAGGATTTATAAAGAATCGTTTTGGGAATGGAAATGTGTGTTGGTAATAAGACTTCAATCGTCAATAACCGTCCGGAAACAGAAACCACTGGAGTTTTTTTTTGCGATACATTGGATGATGATTTATTCGGACTCAGAAAACTGCAAATTTTGACATTTTGAAGAAATTTTATTATTAATTTGGTCAATTATTGTTTACTTTACTTAGTATGTCTGCCTTTGGAGTTCACTATGACCCAGACAAATACGTAGCAGTTGATGATTCCGTCTGTAATGGAATCAAAGATTGTAGCGGTGGTTCGGATGATATATCTTTGCTACTGTAAGCATTAAATACACAGGTCGTTAATGATTTTTTGGAACATAATGACCCAAAGCAAATAGTAAAGTTATTTGGGAATTAAAATTATGTGAAGTTAATAACAAAAAACCAGTACCGGTACTCATGTCTCTAATTTGACGAAAATAAAAAACCAGCATCTTTAAACTCACCTAAACTGAAGATAAATAGTATTTTTATTTCACTTATATGGCATCACGAGTTGGAGGTCACAGGTACAAGGAACTGAAGAAGCCGGGTGTACACACAACCATGAAACATTACCTAAGATAGATTTACGACAAATTGGTGTAAGACGCAACTAACACAAGAAAATCATATTTACTGTACATACTTGTTGTTAGGGATTCGACCGCGGTTAACAAGGACGCCCGGGTTCTTGGGATTTCCATAAATCTCGTTTTCTATCATGAGATGGCCTTCCTATACACCTATTGGAAAATAATGTTATTTCGAACTTTTTATTTTGAAAAACAGAATTTGAACCTGAACTTACAATAATGTACTCTTCAAGCTTGGGGTTAGTCACAATGGGAATACAGGTTGAACAGTGATAAAGGGGTTAAAATACATCAAAAAGTGTGTTAAAGAAATTCTAGAAAAATGGAAATAAAGGAAGAATTGCTTTGCGGTTAAGACACCTGCTTATTTACATCAAAAAGTTAGATAAAAGTTAACTAAGTAGGTTCTTAACAAAAGATTTAATTACCAAAGTCACTTGTGTTGCATAGAATTTATTTTCAGGGGGGTTTGTTGAGTTTACTAATTTTTCAGTACATGGAGGATTATGTTGTTTTCATACAATTCGTTCGCACTTTTACCTGTGAATAAAAATCATCAAGTCATTAAACTAATATTACAAAAGTAGCCAATATTCTTACCAGTAATCGACGACAGGGCTCGCGGAAGTGTGGAACGAAAAAGACAAGTCAGGTGTATACAGGACTGAAACGTTACCTAAAGGATGGATTTACGACAATTTAGTGGAAGACGCGATTAAAACAATGTAATGCATTCGTTATTACTGACCTCCCACCTTGAGCACGACCTCTTTAATTCATTTTCATGCAGTAAAGAGTAATCACTCACAGTAAATTTACAATGTTCTGTAAGAAATAAAGACAGACAAACAGAAGAATTAATATTGAAAAAGAAAAAAAGAAAAACATATTATCATATACTGTACCTGTTATTAGGGATTGGGCCACGATTAAAAAGGTCGTCACTCAGAGTTCTTGGGATGACCATTCATCTCACCTTCAGTGTCCTAAGCTTAGATATTTAAGTCATTGTCTTCCTACAATATTCATTAAAAAATAATACAATTTTGAAATAATTTTTTGTTTTGAAAAGAACATTTGCACATGAACTTACAATGATGTAATATTCTATGATGGTTTCCTCCAGAAAAACTCGAAAAACAGCAGGATTGCTTCCCAAAATCAAACATAAATGGCTTACCAAACCATTTTACCACTTACCAAAGCTAAAAAATCATACAGCCAAACATCAACCAAGTACCAAACCAAAAACTCTTAAGATACTTACCAACATCAACCAATTTACCTTACCAAACATCAACCAATTACCCAAATCAAACTCTTAAGATACAGTACGTACCAACATCAACCAATTACCTTACCAAACATTAATCTATTTACCTTACCAAACATCAACCAGTTTCCGTACCAAACATCAACCAATTTACCTTACCAAACATCAACCAATTTGCCTTACCAAACATCAACCAATTACCCAAATCAAACTCTTCTTAAGATACAGTACTTACCAACAGTAACCAATTTACTGTAGCAAACATCAACCAATTTACCATACCAGAAGTAAATGAACACACAACACCCCGAAGTATGACTCGCTAGCTGAGCAGTCTTGTGGGCTTCATGTCTCTTAGTCACTAGCAGACTCTAGTGGTGAAATTAAAAATAATTTGCTTATTTACCATAGTAACTTACCATATCGTCATAATCTTCGAACGACGCATGCGTAACACATCCGAAAATAACAGACGCATGCGTAACACATCCGAAAATAACAGACGCATGCGTAACACATCCAAAAATAACAGACACATGCGCAATAATGTCAAAACTCCTTATTTTCTCACCAGTCGCCACTTTATGCAGTGCCATAATTACTCACTGACAAGCAAAGGGGCGTGAACAGTGCAATTTTGCTCACAGCATGCACGCCTATGGGAGAGTCATACTTCGGGGTGTTCATTTACTTCTGACCATACCAAACATCAACTAATTTACCTTACCAAACAGCAACCAATTTACCTTACTAAACATCAACCAATTTACCTTACCAAACATCTACCTGTTTACCGTATCAAACATCAACCAATTACCTTACCAAACATCAACAAAACATTAACCATTCACTCCAAGGGCGGAAGTCTACGAACATAAAAAAAAATTATAAAATTCAAAACATTAGTACCGTACAGTAACTTTTTAATAAGATAAAATTATAAAATACTGTAGCTGTTGAAAAAAACCAAAAACCCAAAAATAAAAACACCACGACTCACCATTGAGAGGAGGATTGACTGACGATGTGTTCAAGCACTGTGCTCGACGCTCAAGTAATGGATTATTCACCCATGCATCAATGCATCAATCAAACTCGAATTTGTACATCCATGACCCTTGCAAGGAGTTTTTCCATCAATTTCGACAATCTCGATTCCACCAGCAAACTAAACGAATAAAAATATTTTTTAAAAAAATATTTTAAATCATCAAAATACATCATTTTACCAGCGTCATCTGACGAGACCAATCTGTGGACGAAATTTTGTTCAGTCACTTTTCGCGGCATTTTTTTCCCCTATCAAAAGAAACAAAAAAAATCGATAAAAATAAACAAAACTTAAAAAAATGAAATTTCTTACTTTACAAAAATAAAAGAAATCTCATTAAGGATGTGGAAAATTTCCCAATTCGCTCAAGATCTGAGCCCATAAGCGACAACGTCAAAGGCTGGAGTCTTTGGACTATGGCTCTTTCTGTTTCAGTGTAATGCAACTCTGATTTTCTATCAAATTATATAAAAAGCAAAATTTTGAGTTATCTTACATACCGTATATTTTTAATATAAAATTACCTACCGGGTACCAAAAAGCTGGAATAATGATATATTTTCTGCAGGGACGATCATTTCAGTTCTAAAGATCCGCCATTTCGAGACAACTCATGACCGCCGCCACGCCTTTTCAAAATAAGTATAATGTTTATCAATCAGGGAATTTTTCCGAATTCGATTAATTCGCTCTGTTCTCACATTGATCAGCTGGATGTCTTTGCTCCCTTTCTCTTTCTCTGTCTCACCTTCCAGTACACATTGGCCGGAATCAAACGCCTCTTTAATGCCAGAAAAATAATCTACAGTCCCATTTTGAACATCGGATTTCTGTAAAAACGTTAATCAACATGAAACATGAGTAAAATCGATCGGTCAGCTAAAAAGTTTGCCATCGTGAGAATGTGCAGCCCCTTTACCTGTATGTGTCCAAGGTGTTATAATATTCACGTAGATCCTGGATTCTTGTCTCATATTGTTTGCCTGGAAAAATAATTTAAAAACGGGCCTCAAGAGTGAGTCATTAAATGCTGGAATCCAAGTAAATCCAGGTAAATCATAGTAAGCGTAGGGAGGGACAGACATGAGGAAAAAAGAGAAAATATGGGATAAGATAAAAGACTGAGAAAATAAGTTAGTCACAATGGGAATACAGGTTGAACAGTGATAAAGGAATTAAAATACATCAACAAAAATATGTTAAAAGAAAATTCAAGAGAAATGGATATGAAGGATTGCTGTGCGGGTAAGACATCTGATGATTATTTCAGGGATTCAAACCGTTATTTTTTTTGTTCCGGTTTACGTTCCGGTTCAATAGCAGGTGGAAAATTTTGGTTCAGGTTCAGGTTTAGCTCCAAAGAGTCTTGGGAACCGGTTCGAACCGGAGTGGAAAAAACTGCAGACGATAAATTAAAACGCATAGATTAAAATAAAATTCTTGTATTTAGATTAGTCATTAGTGTAATCTCATTTGGAGGAGATGACTCATCTCCAGCAATTGAGATTACGCTAGGATAATGCAAGAATGTCTTATAAAGTGCGTTTAAAAATTTCTTTAAATAATTTTTTTTAAATAATCAAAAAACCGGAAAAACCGGAAAAAAAAAAAATTCCGGTTTTCTGTTCGGAACCGGTTCAGACGGCATTCAATTTTTCGGTTGGGTTTTCATTTCGGTTCGGCAAAAATAGCGGGTTTTTCCGGTTTTCGGTTCGGGTTCGGTTCCGGTTTGAATCTCTGGATTATTTACATCAAAAGGTTAGATGAAAGTTAACAAAAGATGTGGACAACAAGGAGGCAATGAAATTAATTACCGAAGTCACGTGTGTTGCATATAATTTACTTTGAGAGGGATTCATGGAGTTTACTCATTTATCAATAGATGGAGGATTAAGTCGTTGTTTTCATACCTGGTATATTCTTGTTGCGCCTGTTACGTTACGTTTGATTCATTCGGGCACTTTTACCTGTCAATAAAAATCACTAAGTCTTTAAAGTAATATTACAAACGCAGCCAACGTGCTTACCAGTACTCGAGGACAGGGCTCATAAGTGCGCGGAACTAACAAGTCAGGTGTATACAGGACTGAAACGTAACGTAGGATGGATTTACGACAAATTAGTGCCGGTAGACGTGACTAAAACGATGTTGTGTGTTCGTTAATACTGACCTCTCAACTTGAGCACAGCTATTATTCATTTTCATGCAGTAAAGAGAAAACACTCACAAAGTTCTGTAAGAAATAAAGACAAAACCAGATCAATTAATATAGAAAAAGAAAAAAAGAAATATATATATCATATACCTGTTTTTAGGGATTGGGTACGATTAAAAAGGTCGTCAGAGTTCTCGGGATGACCATAATCTCATCTTCAGTGTCGTAAGCTTAGATATTTAAAACATTGTCTTCCTACAATATTCATTGGAAAATAATATAATTTTGAATTAATTTTTTGTCTTGAAAAGAACATTTGCACATGAACTTACAATGATGTAATATTCTATGATGGTTTCCTCCAGAAAAACTTGGAAGAACAGCAGAATTGCTTCCACAAATAAAACATGAATGGCTTACCAAAACTATTTTACCATAGCCAACCATCAACCAATTTACCTTACCAAACAGCAACCAACTACCAAAATCAACCTCTTAAGATACTTACCATAATCATTCACTAATTTACCGTACCAAACATCAACTAATTTACCGTACCAAACATTAACCAACTACCAAAATCAACCTCGTAAGATACTTACCATAATCATTCACTAATTTACCGTACCAAACATCAACCAATTTACGGTACCAAATATTAACCAATTTACCGTACCAAATATCAACCAATTTACGGTACCAAGCATCAACCCATTTACCATACCAAACATTAACCAACTACCAAAATCAACCTCTTAAGATACTTACCATAATCATTCACTAATTTACCGTACCAAACATCAACCAATTTACCGTACCAAACATCAACCAACTACCAAAATCAACCTCGTAAGATACTTACCATAATCATTCATACATTTACCGTACCAAACATTAACCAATTTACCGTTCCAAACATCAAGCAATTTACCAAGCAATTTACCGTACCAAACATCAAGCAATTTACCGTACCAAACATCAACCAAATACCAAAATCAACCTCTTTAGATACTTACCAACATCAACCAGTTTACCGTACCAAGCATCATACCAAGCATCAACCAATTTACCTTATCAAACATCAACCAATAGCCATCAACCAAAATCAACGATTTTTTTCAAATCTCGCCTCGTTTTTGAAATCTTGTCGTTCAGGGTACGTTCCAGTCTTCGGTCGTTTTTGAGTCTTAAAACCTGTATTAAAACATCAGAAATTAAATATTAAATTAATTATCTTTTAATGTAAGTACTTACTTTTAGTAAGTAGAAATTTTGACCGGAAGGTATCTCAAGAGAAACCAGGCAGCGAAAATGAAGTTTGACAGTTGGAAGCCAGAAGTTGGAATATTTGTTTGCTATCTTGAAAATAGATTAGAATAATATCAACTTTATAATTTAACGACTAAGAAAATACTAAACTCTGTGCGCTGGTAAATTGATAGGAAACGTGCGCGATCCGATTGGTTGGCATTGTTAGAACACTACATGTGTAAATTGCTAACAAACACTTATCCTATCAATTTACCAGCGCACGGACTTTAGAAGTACGACATGTACTGTAAGGTTTGATAGAAAACTAGAAATCTAGCGGAAACAGAAGGGGAAATACATATGTCACTTTCCGAATCTGATGATGATTATGAGCGAAATATTGAAGAAGAAATAGAAATAGAAATAGAAATAAAAGATGGCGCAACTGATAATGAGATTGGTGGCAGCGCAGAAGACGAGGAGAGATCAGAAGAGAGACGTCATGGGAAAGACCAAAGCAAGTAATGCAACAAAAGAACGAGAAACAATATTACAAGAATATGTCTGTCATTAGTCAAAGTGTCAAAAGAAAAAAAAAATCTGTGGTAAAGGCGAATTAAATTATGAAACCATCGACTTACGAAGAGGCAGTCAAAATGAAGGAATGTTCCATGGATGAAATTGAGAGGATGAAACGACAGCATATCTAAATGAAAAGAGAAAAGGCTGTTAAATCAAAATAGATTTTTAAAATCAAAAAGAATCGGGATAAACAGTGAGCACGATT
>JAQFZO010001817.1:0-14199 GCA_034695885.1 Geophilus flavus
CTTGCAAGATTAATCCCTCCCTTCTCTACTCATCATGTCCAGTCCCCCTTAGACTGGTCAATACTAGGGTGCCTGGGGATAGGGGACTGGACATGATGAGTAGAGAAGGGAGGGATTAATCTTGCACAGAATGATGGAAGGGAGTGGACCCAGAAGAAGCCTATCAATGTTCGACTAATTATCCCGAATAATCAATTTCCCAGAATTCAACATGAATAAAAAAAATTTTTTTTTCTCTTTCCTCTCTCCCTATGTAATTGCATAATTTATTGCACACCTTCTCAAACTTAACCTTTACTTAGCAACATTCTAATGATAACTTATCATTCTTTTCCACTGAGCCACACATAAAGAGCAATTGAACCCTCCCACAGAAAAAAATGGCGGATTTTTTTTTTTTTTTTTAATCTTGCCAAAAAGCTGACTGATAGGGTGGGATGTTCTTTGCCTTGGGCATTCAAACACACCCCTTCAACAACTAACCACAACAAGCATCCTTACTTTGAACAAAAAAAAAGAATAAGTTCAGTAAGGTCAAAAAAAAAATTGAATGTAGTACCGTAAATTGTGGGGCCTCATACATATTGTAGCTACCGGAAGGCTTCCGGTTGTGTTTGAAAACAGAAATTTGTGTGTAGTGTTCTTATAAACTGGATTTTTATTATTATTTATAACATTAATTTCTATGAAAATGAGTTTAAGTTCACCAAACATGGGTTTCGGACGGTTGATATATTTGCATACCGGCTTGCCGGAGCTACCGTAAAGAGTCTAGAATAAGCTTGTGCCATGCAGAGAACTTTCTAGCACAGGAAAAAAGAACATAAAGGCTTAAAAGGTGCACTTAATTTATGTACAAATTCAAAAGTCCGCAGTCATAAACATTGGACATTAGTTCTAATTGCCAACGACCGATACGTCCAGTCGTGTTTTTTGGTACCGTTTTGCATTAACTAACTTTATGAAAAAGACCGCTAGGGTTTATATAGTACAGATAGTTATTTTTTTTTAAATTTATTATTACCAGTAAAAAAAAAATTCATTCAAAATTTGTGCTTGCCGCCATATTGCCGCTTGGATGCCCTCCCCTCCCCCTTTTAATTTCCCCACGCTGCAAATGTGTCGACTCATCTCTCTTTTGCAAATGTAGACCATGAAAAAAAAAATAGTGCCAAAAGAAGGAAGATAAAAAAAAAAAATAAAAGGTCGAGAAAGGAAAAACTTATGAAGCAAATCGGATTCGCTCATAGCTCCAATCTCGACCCAAGTTCTGGAACAGTTGGCCAATGTGAGGGTGGGGTCTGCTCGGACACCAGGTGATGTTTAGGTGGGCTGCTGGGGAGGAGGAAAAAGCCGAGGGAAAAATAGGGTCTGGCTTTGCTGCTGGCTACTCAGCAGTTCTATTTCCATCCCCAGACTGGAGAATTGCCTACTCCCACCCCCTCATGGTCCCTCCCCAACAACCCAAACCCTGCAAAAGCAAGCCCCGGGTTCCCTTTGTCCAGTGGGAGGCAGTCGACCGTGACCGAAGACCAGAACTGACCGTTCGGTAAATCACCAGACGTTAGTGCTTGGTCAGTCTCCCGTCGTCGCACCTTTTCCGCTTTTTTTATCCGGAGGATGCCTAGTTTGCGAAAAGCCCGGGGAGTTTGCGAAGAATCGGAGTTTCTGTGTTTCTAGGTTCGTTTTATGTTTTATAGCTCTAGGGAATTGTTGCTTGATTGTTGGAAGGTATTGTTGGGTTTTTTAGGGCTCTAGGTTTTTAATTGTTGAATTTTTACTGCTCTGGGGTTTATAAGCCCTCTGGCTGTGCTGATTGTTGGGGATGAGTTGAGTTGGTTGTTGGGTCTTATCTGTTTTTAAGTCGATTGTTGGGATTTAGAAAAGTTGCTTCGGGGCTTTGTTGGACTCTAGGGTTTGTTCTAGGGTATTTTTTAATTACTGTTTTACTGTCAATCTTTGTTTTACTTCTCCTTTTACCCTGTTCTAGGCTATCCACAACTTTCCTCAGTGTTTTCTCCACCGATAAACTCCGATGAAACCCGTCTTCCGGGTAACTTTTCCACACCGATCAAACACATTTCTACTAAGTGAATCTCTTGTAATTTAATTTTCCTGCTCTCATCACTCCTGGTGATTGATAAATGAGATGAATTTACATTTTCACAAACATGGTACTGTACCCCTTATATATACAAACTACGGAACATAAACCAATTAAAATTCTACAGAAAATTGATACTGATGGATTGCGTTGTGTTTTAACATTCACGAAACCTTTTTGCAACAAATTTAAGCCAAAAAAACGGCTTTTATACAATTTGTAAAAACAGTTCCAAAACCCGATGCGAAACAAAAAAATGTTATTCCTTTTTCAACATGTTTCTCAATAGCTCTTTAACAACCCAACTAAAAAAATCTGCAGTTATTTGGTCACTTTTTCAAAAATTCTGTATAATTTCAGTAAAAATTTTGCATATTTTTTGAATTTTTACATAAATTCTTAACACGACTAAAAAATTCTGTAGATTTTTTTGCAAAAAGTTGAAGCTATATTTAAAATCTGCAGAAATTTAGCAGATTTTGCCCGCAAATTTAATAATTTTTACAAAATCTACACAATTTTTGCAGATTGTCTGCAACAAAAAATGTAAACAGAAAACAGAAAAAAATAATTTCTAAAACACCGTTCTTCCCTACCAAAAAATAAAATAAAAAAAAACTCGGAGATCCGAAAAAACCTCCTGATTTTGACACCGCGCAAGAATTGAAAGCTTCCGATTGCCATATCATTTTGACTGTAAACCGTATTCTACATGGGTTGTCTTCATTTTCTATTGCAATCACTTCCTGGCAACCGGTTTTTTTATTTTATTCTATTCCATTCCATTCTTGACTCCTCTCCCCAGTTTAACTCTTCACATAAAACTTCACAAGACATCAATTTGGCCTCTTTAAGATAAAAAAAAAAATCAAAAAATTTTTTTTCTCTATCAACATCAATTCACCTAATTAATTTTTGGACAAGTTTGTTAATATCTCTCTCCCCCTAGAGGGAGTTGCATCTGCAGAAAAGAACCGACAGGTGGCCCAAGTTTGAGATCCCAACATCACTTTAGTCCCACCCGCAGGGTCCTTTTGTGTGTCCATCACAGGAAGAAGCAGCAGATGAGGGAATGGGGGATTAAAAAAAAAAAAAATAGAGAAATAAGTAAAAAAAAAAAAATTTTTATGTCTTTTTAAATCGGTCGCCGTAAATTTCGTTTCATGGCACCAGGTAGACTGGCTTAAATCTTTTCTTGCTCGAACATCCCGAGTCAAACAGCACAAAGAGACTCTTATCACTGCACATCCACTATAATCACAACTCAACATGAAGAATCAAAACCACACCGTGTTGGATTTACACATCACCAAAGAAAAAGAGCGAAAAGATGAACAATGATCAATAATTCTCCTTTTTTCTTTATTCTCACTGTGTTGAGTTGTTTGTTGGGAGTTTCGTTTGTTTTATTGCATTGTTTTTTAATTTTTTTAATTTTTTAATTGTTGGGTGGTTTAATAATGGGATATAACAATTAAAAAATGAATTGTTTAATTTTTCTCTATTGTTGCAGTTGATGATTTTTTTAATTTTTGTTGTTTTATGATAATTGTTTGTAACATTGTCGTGGCATCACGCGTAGAAATGAGTTGTTTTTTAAGTTTAATTTTAACAATCAACACCCATTATATCACTGAAAAAACAGTGATCAACATTGTTCAAATTTCTAATAATCAACATCCAACAATGTCATAAGCAAAAACCAAAATTTTTATGTTAAATTCACATTATTTTCAATAGTTAAAATTTCTTCAATTAACACCCACCTCATTATTTAAATGTTCAACAATGTTCAAATTTCTAACAGTCAACATCCAACAACGGTATAATAGAAGAGAAAATTCGGCTAAATAAAAGAAGAACAATTTGCATTGTTGAATTAACATTATTTTCTCAATTATTACAATTCCAACAATCAACAATCCCACATTTTCCCTTCAACATCATCAACCTCACATCATTACATAATTCCAACAATCAACACCCAACACCCAAAAACCCACCAACAAGAAAAAAAAATCTAATTTCAATCCATTAAAAAAACCCGAGCCACAAAACCGAACAATCGAATTTGCAAGAAAAAAACATGCATGGAAAAATGTAAATTAAATTTGAAAAAATATAAAATGCATAAAAAAGATAAACAAATCACATTAAGGCACGCTTTGTGAATCTGGGAGGGGACTGGATCAAAGCCAGATAGCAATCTGCAACCAATGACAGAGCACCCGTGTATTAATGAGCTCTCTCTCTCTCTCTTTCTCTCTCGCTAAGGTACAGTAAACGTTGCATGTTTCCACCATCCTCTTCTTACGTAATCGTTTCCAAACGACTAGAAATGGGAGAAGGAAAGGAAACTCACAATGACCCACACCGGTTTTTTTCCCTCCGTCGGTCTTGTCTAATTTATCACTCTGTAAGGCCCCATTTGTGTAACCTTTACATCTTTACACGGCTTTGTGTCGCGTGTTTCATAACTAAGCAACGTTTACATGACTTGAATATGTCCATCACGTGATCAAAACAGACAAAACTCAGTATTGTTGAATGAAATAATCGTTTTTTTGTCTATTGGTAACAATGTAATTGAAAAATTTAAATTGTTAAGACCGGTTTTCGGGGTTTACAGAGAAGTCAGTGTTACAATTGTTTATTATTTTATTGTTGAATGAAATAATCGTTTTTTTGTTTATTGGTAACAATGTAATTGAAAATTAGTAAATTACACATGTAAGACTGGTTTTCGGTGTTTACGGAGAACTTAGTGTAACAATGGTTTATTATTATTGTTGTTTGTTTGTTGTTGGTGTTTTGGTTTGTGTTAAAATGTGAAATTGTTGTCTGTTTTTTTCTTGTTGTTGAATTGTTGAATAAATGAGTGATGTGTCATTGCAGAGTGGTGGTGATGGAAAAAATTGTCGCGTTTTTGATAATTAGATGTAATTTCATTCATTTTTAATGTTTTTGTTGTTGCCTTTTTATTGATTGTTGCATTAAAACAATGTGGATGGATTTATTGTTGTGTTTTTTTGGAGTTGGAGATTAGTAGTTGATTGTTTTCTTTTAGTGGGGGTGTTGTTGATGTTGATTGTTTGTTTGTTGGATTTTATGGGGTGACAATGATTTGGAATGATTGTTTTCTTTTTAATAATTAAAAGTGACTGGTAGTGTTAACAATGTTTTTAGGGGTTTTTATGACAAAACAATAAGGTTTTATTGTGTTTTTCATTGTTTTGAGGCGCAACAATGCTTTTTCACATAGAAACAATGATATTTATGATATTTTATAATGCAACAATGCTTTCTAAGCCATTTTTAATGTTTTATAACATGCCAAACCCACTGGTTATAATTTATCATCATTAAAACCCATGCATTTAAATAAATCTACTGGAATTTCATCCCAACATGAAAGATTGTAATGTTTTTCCAATGATATAGAAAAACTTGAAAAAAAAATATTTTCCCCGGCGAAAAGACTGTAATGCAAGTATCAGCATCAAACAGTTTTAGTGACAAATGGTATGCAGTTAACAATTTTTTCCCTACCAACCACCACACCATTTCACCCTTAAACAAGAAAAATAAAAATAATAAAAAATAATAAAAAAATATGAAAATGAAAACTTCCATCCTGTTTACCCACCACAATCATGAAATATTCACATCACATCATTGTCCATTTCTTCAATAATTCCTATTGGTTGGTAAATTGAAAGAATTTCCTTCATAAAAATTTGATTTTCAAATAAAAAATATTTTTTTTCTATTTTATAATCATTTTCGAGGTCTATAAAACAAAGTAAAAATGATTAGATGTGAATTTCCTGAGAAAAACCATCAGAGCGCTTTATTGTTTTCACTGCTCAAATGCAATTTTCCTTCGTTCGTTCGCCCATCACATAGTAACATGCGGGTATGCAACGAAAAATTTCATATGCAAGGGACTCACAAATGCCAAGTGCTTTTCCACCAATCACAATTCACTTCTCTTTTTCTCCCCTCAACTTATCGAGCATTTTCTTTTATATTTAGTGATGGAGGGAGGGTGGAGGGAGGGAGGGATCAATTCACTCACCCTCCAACTGCTTTCTGTCATAAATTTTCAAATCATGATTCAACTTGAATATTTACGGAGGAATGAAACAAAAGATGGAAAAAATTGGAAAAAATTGAAAAATTATTTTTTTTTGTTTTTGTTGTTGATAAGGTTTGTTGTTATTTTGGGTGAAATGACTGATTAAATGCATTTTTGTTTATTTATCTGTCTAGACATGTTAATTGTTGGGTTGTAAAAGGGAAATTATTTGTTAGGATTTTGTTTTTGATTGTTACAAAGTCTATGATGTGACAATTGAGTCTTATTTTGATTGTTGTGGTTGTTTTAAATGAGATTATGTTTTTATATTGTTAGGTGTTAAAAATTGAGAAATTATGTGATTTTCATTGTTTAATGTCCAACAATGGTGATAAACTCGAGATTTATTAAATTGTTATGTGTAGGGTTGTTGCGATTGTTAAATGGGATTATTTGATTTTCTATTGTTAGGAATTAACAATCGATCATTTTTTTAATTGTTGGGAGTTAAAAATCGACAATTGTGATTTTCCTCGTTAAAATGTCAAACAAGTGATTTGCCAAACTACGTAAACTGCGAAAACTTAAAATCGAGGTTGTTTCGATTGCTAAATGGAACAATTAGTATTTCCATTGTTAAAAATCAACAATCAATCAGTTTATTTTAATTTTCCTTGTCAAAACCCAACAATGCAGATTTTCCCAAACTACGTAAACCACCAATAACGACAACCGAGGCCATTTTGATTTCTAAATTCAACAACCAGGGTTATTGTCATTGTTAAATCCAAAAACACTTCTCCCATTGTCAAAACCCAACAATCAATCAAATTTTTAATTACTCTGTATAACAGAGAAAAAAAAAACAAAAAAAACCAACAATCCATCCAATTTTCCTTATAAAAAAAACAACAAAAACTCCAATTCCCCAAAACTACAGACTTTTTATTCATCCATCTCTGTATATTTTTAATCAAAAACCAATGGCATTTAATTCCAAATTTCAAAACTCACCATCCCCATCACAAAACCTAATTCCAAATTCCCTCCACATTTTCTTATCACATTTCCCATTTCCTTTGAAAAACAAAAATCCCTCACTTTTTTTTTACATCCACCAACCACCCCCCCCCCATCCACCATTCCATCCATCCATCCATTCTATTTTATTACATATATTTTTTCTCTCTCATTCTCTTCACCCATATTTACTTATTCCTTTCACCCATTTCTACACTTCCAAAAATATTCAACTCAATGTCAGTTACATTTTCTCTCTCACAACACAAGCCTTTTATTTTCCCCACTTGTCAATAGCACAAGGGTCCCAGGTCTTCATGATGCCAACCCAGAAAACAGGTGAGGGACTGCAAGACTGCAAGACACAGAAAACTAGAGTGCATTGAGACCCCCCAAACCCAACACAACACTAATGCCAAGTCACAACATTCATCATAGCAGCTGGCCAAGTTTTTAAACCTTCCTCACTCACAACCCCCCCCCTCCCCCACCCACCAAAAAAAAATAAAAAAAATTTTTCCATAAAGTTCATAATAAAAATAAAATTCAATTTTCAACTTCCTCCATTAGATTTACAAACCCCTTTATTTTCTTTGATGGTATAAAGTGTCATTTGCAGACACACCATTAGATGCCATCATTGGCCATTGTATATAAATGTGCACATTTACAGGCACCAGTAATTGTATCCTGAATTTGATGCATGTTTCACACAATCTGATTGGTTGCTTCTTTTCTTACCATTTTTTTTCTCTTCTAATGACTTCCCAGCTCACTTTTTCTAATTTTTTTTTAAGGGATAAATGTTGGGTCTATTAAACATGTATATGTAATTTCCCAGAATTTCTATATAGGCTGTTTCTAAACAATGATCCCATTGGAAAAATCATCAAGACATCTGAGTTTTTCTCATTATTTTTATGTTTTTTTTTGGACATTTTTGTTCATTTCCAAATTGATTTCTTACTTTATTTTTATACTCAT
Organism: Geophilus flavus; assembly: GCA_034695885.1. Classification (NCBI taxonomy): domain Eukaryota; kingdom Metazoa; phylum Arthropoda; class Chilopoda; order Geophilomorpha; family Geophilidae; genus Geophilus; species Geophilus flavus. Next base: position 8,187 of record JAQFZO010001817.1, read on the forward strand.
GTTTCTAAAGTAAGGGAATAATTATGAGGTTTAGTATGAGGGTAATGTATAGAAATGAGTCAAAGTTAAGTGTTTAATGATAAAAATCAGGCTAAAATTAGGTTTTATATGCATTATTGATCCAAGGAGAAATATAAACACAAGTTTTTATAATGGTATCGATTATATATTCGGGTATATAAATAAAAATTACATATTTAAAAATAAAATAAAAGCCGAAGAAAACACGAAAACATTAAAACTTACCTTACAATCCCCAACAATCAGTAACAATCCCCCTCCAAAAAAAAACAACACGCATAAAACAATGTTTAACAAACCAAAACAAACAATAAACAGCCAACAATCATTTAACAATACACGAAAAAACATTGTTAAGAAACACCAACAAAGGATTAAAACACAGTTCAAGACCGGTGGTTAAAAGCCAGGATGGAAAAAACACGCAAATAAAAATAGAAAGTCACAAAAAATAAAAATATATATATAAAAAAAAAATAGGAGGAGAAAAGCATGGCAGACTGACATTCACAGCAAGCACGCATTGTGACACACCTTGACAAATTATGACAAAACAAGCACAAAGCCATGATGATTACAAATTAATCTACCTACACCTAAACCATGGCCATCGTTTGCTAAGCAGATCTCCAGCTATGGACACAGCCTGTAAGGCATCCATTAGGCTCGGTGGGTGGTACACGTTCTGAACCGCGACAAGGCACCGGCGAACCATGGATGCGCGATGTTTATAATAATCGCCGCTAGATGCCACCCACGAGCTGATGGCGCACTGGTGGCGGCGGGTCGGGTTTTTTTTTTTTGTTTTTGTGTTTTTTCGTGGTGTTTTTTTTGAAGTTGGAGGGAAATAGTTTTTTTTTTGTGGGTGGTTTGTTTGGGGATTAGGTTTTTAGTTTTAATTTGAAAATTTTAGGGTTTTTGGATTTTTTTTTTTGGTTTTAAATGAGGAAAATGCGGAATTAGTCTCGGTTTATGCTCGGTAATGTTTAAGTCGACCTTAAAATTCTTGTTTTTTTTTTTCAAGGGGGTGAGCGGGGGTGATGAATTTAGTGGAAAATTTGTTTTTTGGTTAATTTTATTTTGTTTTAATTTTTTTTGTTGGTGGAAAATTGAGGGTTTCGATTTAAAAAGGGAAAGTCATAACGGTCAAAATGATATTTTGATATTAAAAAGTGAAAATATCGATGTGAAAATACCAGATTTTAAAATTTGGGAATTTTTTTCCCATTCATTTACATGTAAAATAGTGAAAATAAATTTGAAATTTTAACAGACATCAATTTTAACACAGTAAACCCATAGCGGTCAAAATAACCACCCACGATTTCACTGTTAAAACACGAAAAACCAACAAAAAAAATATTAAAAAACACATCAAATTAACATTCAGACTCCAAATTTTTTTTTTCTCCAAATTTTCAAAAAAAAAACTCAAAATTAACATTTTACCAAAAAAAAAATTTTTTTTTAAATTTTTCAAAACTTTCACTCAGTACCCCGAACCCTAGTAAATTTGACAAATCCAATCCTTAAACAACTTTTTAAACATTTCTTTCCTACAACACGAAAATAAATTTAGCAAAAAAAATAATTACAAGTCTCGGACAAGACATGTCAACATGACATGCTTAGTGTAGACACGCTAGAAACATTTCCATGTTTTGTTCTCACAAATTCGAGAGAAAGAAAAATGCAGAAAAAAGAAAACACTTCCCTAGAAATCACAACAAAAAAAATTTTTTTGTTGTGTTTTCGTACATACGGAATCGACTAAAATTTCTTTTTATATAAAAAGTTAACATGTTATAATTTTCTTTCGAAAAGTTCTCATTGATTTGCTCGACTCTTAAGTTAATTATACGAGAAAAAGGGGAAGAAAATTGAATGAATGAAATAAAAAAAAATTTTTGCGAAAATGTTTTGGACGTGTCGTAAATAAATGATTAAAACGTTATGGTTAGTTTGTCGTGTTTTTAAATCTTATGAGACTAGTGATTATACGGTGAGTTGAAGTGAAATTTATTATTTCATGAGGTGGATTTGGATTCGAATATGTTTTGTTTTTTTGGTTAATTGTGGGTTGATAATTGGTTTTGTGTGAGGTTGTTGTTGTGAGTACATGAGGATTAGTTGGTGGAAGGATTAAAATTGGATTTGTTTTGTTTTTTGTAATTGTTTAGAAGGTTTTAATTGTTAGGGAGAATGATTGAGAGTTGTGGCAATTGTTTTTTAAATGGTTGATTGGTTAAAACAATTGTTTTATGTAATTTAAATGTTTTATTTGTTGTAAATATGAATAGAATTTTTTAATAATTGTTTTTTTTTGAACAATTGGATGTGTTAAATAATTGCAGAACAATCCAACAATCCAACGTGTAATAATTGTTTTCTAAACAATTGGATTTGTTAATTCAATAATCCTTCTTTAACAATTGTTTCTAACCAAATAAAACCTTTCAACAATTATTTTAACTACCGTAATATAAAACCCCAAACAATCATTTTTAAGCAACTGACAATTGTTTTTAAACATTTAACAACCCCTAACAATCCATTAAACAATTCAAAACCAAAAACAATTATTTTTCAACCAACCAAAATCAATCTACCATCATTTCAACCAATTAAAACATCCAAAACCAATAAAAACACATTTCCACAAACACAAGACCAAAAAATAAAAAAATAAATAAAAAATCTTTCCATTTCACCACTAGACGGACCAAACAACCCTCTCACACACATCCACACAGAAAAAAAACTATTTTCTGCTTTTTTGCTTCTCTGACGAGCGATTGTCACAAAGCACTCTTGTCACTTTTAATTTGTCACATGGTTGACATTTGATTAAACCTCACCCACACCACACCACACCAACAACAAATCACGCCAAAAACCCAACCAACCCTTCCAGTTTCCACCCCCAAACCCCACAAACCCAATTTAAAAACTCATTTTTTAACCCATTATCTTTTAAATTTTCAATTTGTCTTTGATAATAGACACGAGGGAGCGCCAATTACCCACACCTAATATGTTGGGGTCGCCAAACTGGGGCTTCGCAACATGTTTCGACTCATTTGAGGTGTAGGTCACCCTTTCGTGACCCCCCTTGAAAAAAAAAGAGTAAAAAGGGGTTGATTTTTGCTTCCCTCTCTCATTCTGTCGACCCTTGAATGTATGGATAGGCTAATAAGTTGTAGTCATAATGGGTTTTGCCCTCCCCCTTTTGATCCTTTTTAAAGTCGGGGGGAAAAATTGAAGGGGGAATAAAGTGTTAAATTGATGTCAAACCATCCACGGAAGGGCATGATAGTATCGACCCTAGTGTTTGTGTAAGTTGTAGAAGTATTTCCCCTCTTTGCTGGCTAGAAATTAGCATAATTTGATGTACCGTAGTATGGATGAAAAAAAAAAGAACCGGTTGTGTTGTGTTTTGATTTTCCCCCTTTTAGGACGGGTTTGTGACCGGTTGGGGTGGTTGGGTTTGTGGATGGGGGATGGATTTGTGCGAGTTTGTTGGTTTTTTGTGAGTTTTAGAGATGTTTTGAGGTTTTCTTAGGGTTTTTAGTGATATTTTGTGAGAATTTAGTGTTTTTTTGTGATTTTTCGTGAAATTCTAGGGAAATTTGAATGGTTTTTGGGTGTTTTCCCATGAAATTTGTGATTTGTCGGGAATTCTCGTAGTCTCGCGTGATTTCTTGTAAAATTTTGTTAGAATTGTGTTTTGATTTTCGTGAATTCTCGTGGTTTCTCGTGAAATTTTGTTAAATTGTGTGATTTTTTTGTGATTTCTAGAGAATTCTCGTGGTTTCTCGTGATTTCTCACTAAGTTTTGATTTTTAGTGTTAATTTTCTTTCTTTTGTTGTTGTTTTTGGTGATTGTTGGGTTCTAAAGTGAAAAAATTGTATTTCTCGTGATTTCTCGCGATGTTTTGATTTTGATGGTCACTTCGGTGTTGATTGTTTTTTTAATTGTCGTTTATGGCGATTTGTTGATTGGGTGATTTTGCTTTGTTTTGTTTTTTGGTATTTGTTGGGTGTTTGAAAGGTTCTTAGAGGGTGCAGGAATCGGTTTTTGTGCCATCATTTGCGAGGATTGATTTTTATTTTTTTTATTCCCGAGTCTCTACTCGGGTGGCCTCTAGTGAGACGAAGTGGAAGTTTTTATTCATATATTATGCATGCTAATGTATGAGGCTTATGTACCATTGGGTGACGTTTCTTCTCATAAAAAAGTACGCATTAAATTCACATTAAATATTAAAAATGGATTTTCTACAAACAATGGCTCCGTTTTTACATGTTTAAAACAATGTATGTTGAAAAACAACACGCTTTAAACTATGTAACTCAAGCAAAAATCCATTCTAAACAAAACGCTGATTCAACAATCAGTTTAAACAATGTAGCTGACCCAACAATCAATTTTCAACAATTTAGCTGATCCAAAAATGTGTTTTGAACAATGTAGCTAATTTAACAATAAATTTTAAAACAATGTAGCTCATCTAACAATCAATTTTAAACAATGTAACAGACCAATAATCAGTTTTGAATCAATCTTAAACAATATAGGTTATGTAAAAATGTGTTTTGAACAATGTAGCTAGTGTAAAAATCAATTTTAAACAATGTATCCTATGCAACAATAAATTCTGAACAAAAAAACAGCCCTAACAATCCCTTCTTAAACACTAAACCAAGTGCAACACTAAATTTTCATCACCAAAAACCCTTTCATCTTCAATTTCAAAAACTAAAAACCCGAGATTTAAAATCGAATTAACTTCAACATTTCCAGCACAAAAAGAAAAAATAAAACGTCACATTGGTTTATTACCATCAACTTTTTGAAAAAGGAAATTCAGTAAGACAAGTTTCGAGTGGACTTTCTTTCCTTTAGTCCCATCCCAAAAGCAGCAGCAGCAGCAGAAGAAGAACTCAACCAACCTGACTGACCCTTCTTCACACAGCAATGAAACTTCAATTGCTAGAAAAGTCTCAACGCTAAAATCACACCTCAACGGAAACGCTCAAAGGAAACAACTTCAATCTTACTCCAAGCTGTAACTACATGGAACAAACCTCACTGTCAAGTACACTGTACTTTCCAAACAACTTATTTTTTTTCCAAGTGGAGGAAAACAACTGCTTAACACTGATAACCCTCCCTTTTTGAGAGAAAAAAAAATATCAAAACTCCTTCATGGAGAGAAATAAATAAGAATGAGAAAAAAAAAAGATGCCCCATCAACTGTTTTTCCTCCTAATACTTCCTAGATGAATTAAAATGCTCGAAATGACGACTAAACAACACCTTTTCCTTCATTAAATGACAAATTAAGAGATGATTTGGGGTTGGGAGTTGTTTGTATAACGTATAATGTATGTATAAGATGTTGTGTATGGTTTTCGCAAAGCCACGAAGGATTAAATAAAATTATGTGGTTTTCAAATTATTGTTATTAGAATTCTGTTTTTGGGTTTGATTGTTTGATAAGTGGTTTGTTTTTGATTTGTTGATGTTTAATTGTTTTAAATTTGGTTTGTTGGATTTTATTTTTGTGATTTGTTTGTTAAAACTGGTATTGTTGGATCTTATACATTTAAAACTGGCTTTGTTGAACCTTATTGTTTAAACTGGTATTGTTGGGGACCTTGTTGTCGATATTTATTGCTTAGAACTGCATTGTTTCAGTTGATTGTTAATTTTTATTAAAAATTGACTGTTTTAAATTTATCTTATTGTTCATTTTTAATTGTCTAAAACCATCATTATTAAACCTCATCATTCAATTCAGCTCATAAATTATTCAAAACAAATTCCCAACAATCATTTAATTATTCCAAAACAATCAACAACAACAAAAAAAAAACCCCAAAAACTGGAAAAATCGCTTTTTCGCTCTCTCCTTTGTCTTTCCCCACCATTAATCCAACCTAATTCCAATCAGACAGTTTCCATCATTTACTCAAGTCTTTCTTGTCA
>JAQFZO010001818.1:0-14197 GCA_034695885.1 Geophilus flavus
TTAGTTTATTTTTCAGATTAGCGTATGATTATTATATACATAATGAAATTTTTCTTCGCTTACTTAGAAATTGTGTATCGGGAGTTGCCCACAGTACTGGCACCAGTCGAGAAACCAGTCCATCTAGAAATCTCTTGGGTCATGAGAGAAGACTAAGTGGCAGTGGTGGTCATCATAAACGGACACGGACCTTGACCGGCAGCGAAAGAGGCACCAGAAGTAATTTTTTTTTTTTAAATAAACACATTAAGAGAATTAATTAAATACATTTTTGTCTATAATTCAACAGCCGGTCAAGTAATGGCGCAACGAATTTTAACTCAAAGCAAGGAAGCCGAAGTGGCTGTTGCCGACGCTTTGGTCAGTCGTCTGGAATCTCCGAAGGTAATTTGACTCATGTCATTACATCACTTTATTTGTTTCACCTCTATTCTTTTAAAATCTCGATAGAATTCGATCAGAAGACGATACGATCCATTCGGTAACGAGTCGGATGACAGCGAGACTTCGAGCGTGTGTTCCGAAAGATCATACGGATCCTACGGACGTGCAGTTGACGTAAGTACCCCTTACGAGGAGGAAAAAAAAGTGACTTTTAATCGTTAATAATTGTCTTTTCGGTTGAATTCTATCGCGGTGAACGAGTTTACCCATTCGATCTTTTAGGGATTTCTTTGATTTATTATTATATTATTATTATTTTGCATTTTCTTTATTTTGCGCTAACCTCTTACTTTTAGCCATTTTTCTGGCACGGTTCCATTCAACGACTTTTGAAGGATTATTGGGATCCAGTAGTACAGGTATGCTTGTCAGCACCGAGGAATAGGTGAAAAAACGATATTGGAAGCACCCTTCACTAAATAATTAGTAAATTCTTCCGTCTGATAGTAAAAGTTTGGTCAGTTGAATCGTGTGTTTTTTACTTTCTATTTGCTGACAAGCACAAAGCACAAAACACATCACCGCTTTTGTCTTCCGTCTTTTCTGTCGCGGCACCGCAAACAATTTTTCACTTTATTCGTTCTTGCTGCTTGTTTTTCGTTCATTTATTTATACTTTTCTTTAGTTTATTTTTCAGATTAGCGTATGATTATTATATACATAATGAAATTTTTCTTCGCTTACTTAGAAATTGTGTAAATTAACTTCCTACTAACCTTGATATGACCATGAAATAACTGACTAATCGAGACGTGATGCTAATACCCAAGTTTATATTTTTCTCTGCTTTAACCCGTGCATTTGTTTTAAGGAGAAATAATTGAAATAAAAATTTGAAAAAATTTTTTCATAGGATGTTGCTGAGGTGATAAATAATTTGGCCAGTCAGCATTGGGCGGATCGAAAGGAAGGGTTGGTTGGACTTCAAGCTGTCGTAAACTCTAATCGAACATTATCGTGAGTTTTTTATTTGGATTTTTGAAATTTTTGAATTTTTGAAATTTTTTTATTGCAATTTTTGAAATTTTTTTGGTTTTCAGGGCCAGTGAGCTGAAAAAAGTGACTGATATTTTCACCAAGATGTTCATGGACCCCCATACAAAGGTCAAAAGATTATTTTTTTATTTTTTAAAAAAAATTTATCTCATCGATTTTATATTTATTTATTTATATTATTTTTTTAATGGGATGAATAGGTGTTTAGTATATTTCTGGACACACTTCGTGATCTAATCATTACGCATAAACTGGATTTGAACGACTGGCTATACGTCTTGATGACCCGTCTGTTTAACAAACAAGGGGTCGATTTACTCGGATCAGTCCAGACGAAACTACAGAGAACTCTAGACCTCATTCGAGATTCGTTTAGTTTTGATCAACAATTTTTAGTCTTAATGAAATTTTTGGTTGATCAAACCCAGACACCCAACGTCAAAGTAAATTTTTAAAAAACACTCACAAAACATCATCAAACATTCCTCACCAAAAAAAAACTCAATAATTTCAGGTCAAACTAGCGGTGTTGAATTATTTACAAGTTTTATGCGAAGTGATGAGCCCTTCTGATTTTGTGATCACACCGGAGAGTCAAACATCAATTTCGAAAATAATCACGTGGACTACCGATCCAAAAAGTGCCGAATTACGAAAAGTAAATTTAAAAAAATCCGAATAAACAGATTTTTACATTTAAAATTATTTTAAATTTAATATTTTCTTTCTTTTCAAGGCATCTCAAGCCGCAGTCGTGGCTTTATTCAATTCAAACACTCCCGAATTTACGAAACTTCTAAACCTGTTGTCGAAACAGTGTCAGGACAACGCGACGAAACTTCTACACAATCATTTAAAACGTGCAACATCGGACGATTCGCCTCTGAAAATAACTCCCTTCATGTCTGCACGTTCAATGTCGAGTCCGACTAGGATGCGAACGTCAAGGGCAGCGCATTTCGAAGACACAGAGAACATGAATCCGGATGAAGTTTGGAACAATCTAAGACGGACTACCACCGAGATTCAGAATTACAGTTTTGATACTTTGGACCATGGATTCACGAAGGAACGCAAAGATCGATTCGAACGAGACAGGGACACGACGTCTCAGGACAGCGGAATCAGCCAAATGTCCGCTCCCGACGGCAGAATGGACATTCTGGAGGAGTCTCCGGAAAATGGTTCTCCGACGCGTAGAAAGGATTATAATCCATCTATGTATCATGACCGGGTAATTAATTTTAAAAATTTGTTAAATTTAATTTAATTTATTTAAAATTAATTTTTAAATTTTTTTTTAAAAGGTTAATCGCAATGGTTTTGATGCAGAGGTGGACACATTATCGGAAGCAAAACATGAACGTTTATCTATGGCCACAATTCTGTCGGAATTGGCGAATTACAACAAGAGATTCGAAGAAAGAAAATTAGCTTTATTGAACTTATCTATATTAGCCAAGGAAGACGCTGCTGCCGTATGGGACGAACATTTCAAGGCTGTTTTGCGCATACTCCTGGAGACCCTCACGAAGGAGAAGGATGTAAGATGATTTTAAATCACTTTGTACCTCCCGCATTTCCTTTAATTTTTATTTTAAATATTTTTTTTAAGGGATCAATTCGTGCACATTCACTTCGAGTTCTATGTGACATGTTAAGGAAACAGACATCCCGATTTCAAGGCTTTGCTGAACTCACTGTACTCAAAATACTAGAGGCACATAGAGATGTAGAGAAAGATGTACGGGTTACTTTTTTTTTTTTTTTTACTGGACTCGATTTTTATTTTGGGATTTTTGTATTTTTAATAGGTCGTACGTGCTGCTGAAATGTGTGCAGCTACGTTAGCAGGTGGATTGGCGGCTGAGCAGTGTGTGCGTGTGCTCATTCCTATTATCTTGACTGGTGAATTTCCCGTCAACCAGGCCGCCATCAAGATGTTGACAAAGGTAAATAATTAAGGTTCCGATCGGATTGAAAAAATTCAACGTCATCGGATCGGATTGACGGCCAATCCGATCCGAAGATTTCGGATGAGATTGGAGCAATTCGATTGGTGTAAAATTCCTAATTTTCACTGAAAACGATGAATCACCAATCGAATTGTTCAATGTATCAGTGACATCATTCATACTAATAAAAAATTTGTAGTTCCTACCAAATTGGTACGAACTATGAATTACAAATTATGTTACGAACCATTGATGCCAATTGTACGTAACATATTTTCAAATCGTACTTACCGCAATTTCAGAAAAAAAAAATTTCCATCCAATCCGATCCGATGACATCATCCGATCGGATCGGTTGAAAATCCCAACCTTATTAAACATGTCTTTTAACTCCCTTTCCCCTTTTCTCCCAATGTTTAACCTGTTTCTCCCATCAAAAGGTGATTGAGCAGCAGCCAAAATCTGTGATTCTGCAATACATTGATGACATCATGCCCGGTTTAATTAAGGTACCACAATACAAAAGTGACTTTTATCCACTATTTTAACCCTTTTCTCTCTTAAAGGCATATGATAATCAAGAAAGCAGTGTGCGTAAGGCAGCGGTGTTTTGTATGGTTGCTGCCCACACAGCAGTTGGCGAAGCGCTCAAGCCTTACTTAGCTGAGCTCAATGGAAGCAAAGTAAGTCTTCGTTTAATTAAAGTCCGTTCGCTTATTTCAAGATAGTTCAAAATGTCATTTCATTGGTCGAGCTTTGTCAGTACAGTTTTTACTGCACATAAAGAAATAATCGGCGACCAGTTGCAATGATTGAACCTTAAAAAAATCTTTTTGGACCAGTTGCATTTAAAAACTGATCACGTGATGTGACAAGATGCCTTGCATGATTTCGCATGGGCCTATTTCAACGACATCGTTAACGCGAAAGAGATGCGGGACTGACCGTACATCCCGACAAGAGTAAAATTTGTCGGAAAGAAACTCCTTGTTCATTTCATCGCAACGTTCCATCCTTTTTGAACAATCTCGACCAATGACAGGACATTTTGAACTATCTTGAAATAAGCGAACAGACTTTACATTTTATTCATAACATTCAACTTCTAACCCTGTGACTTGTCTCATTGCAGTTGAAGCTTTTGACTCTGTACATTAAACGTGCTCAGCCGCTACCAAGTACTTCACCGACTTCACAGATTAGTTCGCAAGAAACAAGTCCACGCACTTAAAAAAAAAAAAAATGGCATCGAAAACAATGTAAGGGGCCAGAAACCGTGACAAAAGTTATCGTGCACTGTAACGGATTACTAGATTAGTTTGTATATTGTAGTATGAATTAAATTGGGCAACTTTTTTTAGTCTCAGAAATTAATTTTTTTTTATTAAAAAAAAATAAAATACCAATTTGTATTTTTCTCAAAGCCTCCCCTCGAAATGTTTCCCTTTTATATAAAAAGATGAAATAACTTTTTGCAGTTTAATTTTTTTTTATAGTTAGGTTTAGATGAGTGTGCCAAATCTCGATCAGTGATTTTTAACACGTCGTAATTTGTCAAAAAAAAAAAATTTTGGGCATTTTTTGTTTGATTTTCTAATTTTTTTATTTTTTATTTTGAATTTTTTTATTTTTAAATAAAATGTTTCATCTCGTTTTTAAAAAAGTGTGTGTTACAAACTCTTCAGGAGTTATGTTTATAATGTTGTGCTTGTAAAATTAGGGATGGTCACGAGTGCATCCGGTTTTGTAAATACAAATTGTTTGCTGCTGTAATGCAAAAATGTGCTGTTTCATTTTGATATTGACAGTTTAAAAAAAGAAATATTAAGGAAATGGATTTCATTAACCGAAAGCTTTCGCTTGGGGAAAAACTCAATTGTAGATTTGTCGAGTTTGCATATTTTCTTATGTGTAAATTTCAAATAATAACGTTTAATTTCCTGTAAATAACCAACTAATGGAGGTATTTACAAAAAAAAAAAAAAAGGAAAAAACTGTTACAAAAATGTTGAAAAGTGAAAAATTTAAATTTAAAATTCCATCCTTTATTATAATAACCTAATAATTTTAATCAAATTAACTATAGGTCGAAATAAAATGAGTTTTCATTCCTCTTTACTAAGTAAGTACTAAATAAATAAAAGCATAATGTTAGTAGTACTCAAGAAAAAAAAACAAAGCAAATTGCATTCATTTTGGGGCAAAGGTTAAATAGAGAATGTTTTCTTACTTGTCTAAATTTTCTCTGAATCTCGTTTATAGTCTTATTTAAAGTGCATTCCATGTTTGTATAAAACATTGCATGAATGAGTTTTTACTTTTATTTGAATTTAGGCGGTCTAAGCTCAATTTTTTTTATTTTTCAATTTTTTCTGCACTAAATTGAGAAAAATTTCAATTTTAGTGTTTTTTTTGTTTTCTTTATATAAAAGACAAAAAAATATTTTTTTTAGATGATTTGGATTTTTTTTTAAATTAAATTTAACCACATAAACTGAATGTTTGTTATTTATTTTGTGAGTGTATACATTTGCCTCTTTTTTCCTCCTCTCTTTAATTTTTTTCAGATTTCAAATAAAAATGTCAATGTTGCTTGATTAAAAACATAGCTATTAATATATTAATATACCTTGGCACCGCAATTTTTATATTTTACAGTTAATAAGGCGAATAAAAATAATTTTGTTTCATATTTAGACTTCCAACTTTTTCCACAACGTCATTAAAAATATAATAAAAATATACAATCTGGTGATGAATCGTGAAACTACTACTTTGTTACATAAGTTTTAATAGGGAAGCCTAAAACATGGAAGTCAAACTCTAATAATTTTTCAGCCTTATTTTACCTTATTCACCTCTACAGACACAACTAAACTCGCTCTAAACCAAGCAAAGAGGAAAACTCACTTTTAAATCAACTAAAAACCCAAAAAAATTTAATAATTAACGAAATTTTTTTAAAAAATGAACACAAATCGAGTTATTAGAGTTTGTTTGAACATCGAACGGAATTCGACTAGGAAATTATCAACAACTTGTCAACTGAGAGGTAAAAAGGGCTACAAAATCGTGATCGTAGGGGGTGGAACAGGTGGCTGTACGATGGCAGCAAAGTTTGCGAATAGAGTTGGACCCAGGAAATTGGCGGTGATCGAGCCATCGGATGTAAGTTTCTGTATGAATGAGTGTTATGTGATGTTTAATCTGGGTGGGATTTATGTAAAAATGATAGATGCATTATTACCAACCGATGTGGACACTCGTTGGTGGTGGAGTGAAAACACTCGAACAGTCGGGAAGACCGATGAAAACGGTGTTACCTAAACACGCTGTTTGGATTAGGGACAAGGTCATTAGGTTCAACCCTGAGAAAAGTAGATTGCAAACTGCCAATGGAGATGAAGTAAATTAAATTTGGAAATTTAAATAAATTTTAAAAAGTTTTAAAAAAAAATTTTTCCTAATTAAATTTTTTTTTCCAGATTTGTTATGATTATTTAATAGTGGCTATGGGATTACAACTGGATTTTAATAAAGTAATAATTTTTTTAATTAATTTTTATTTTAATTAATGAAAACTTAAGGATTTTTTTTTTTTTATTTATTTATTCTCTCTCTATTTTTGTTTTTGGAAATTTTGACTTTGCAAATTTTGCCATTTTGGAATTATTTTTCCATTTTTAAAAATCCTAAATTTTTTTTCCCCCATTTTTCCTACTTGGAATTTACCAGTTTTTCCATTTTTTTCTTGTTTTTCTCCTATTTGGAAATTTGGGATTTTTTTCCACTACTTTTCCCACTGGATTTTTTTTCCATTTTTTCCTACTTGGAATTTTACCATTTTTTTCCATTTTTTTTTCTATTCTTTCTCCTATTTGGAAATTTTGCATTTTTTTCCATTATTTTTCCACTTTTTAAATTTTGCATTTTTTTTCCCACGAATTTATTTACTTATTTTTTTTTTAAATATAAGATCAAGGGATTACCGGAAGCCTTCAAAACCCCAGGTGTGTGTTCGAATTACTCTTCAAGCACAGTTCAAAACACCTTCGAAGCAATTAAAAACTTCAAGGGAGGAAATGCCATATTTACATATCCAAACACACCGATTAAATGCGCCGGTGCACCGCAGAAAATAATGTATCTCGCCGAAGATTACTTCCGAAAAGTAATAAAATCCAACAAAAAAAAATAAAACCCTACAAACAAAACATTAATTTCAGAACGGAGTACACAAAAACACCAAAGTAATCTACAACACATCCCTGGACGTAATTTTTGGAGTAAAAAAATACGCTTCAGAGTTGGCGAAAATCATCAACAACCGAGGGATCACTGTCAACTACAAGCGTAATCTCATCGAAGTGAGACCAGACAGCAAAGAAGCAGTTTTCGATAAATTAGGAAAAGGCGAAATACAAATATTTAAGGTACGCGGAATTAAAAATAAATTTATTTTAAAAAAGTGAAATAATTACCGTTATTATTTATATCCAGTATGATCTTTTACACATAACTCCTCCCATGAGTGCGCCCGATGTGTTGAAGAGTAGTAATTTAGCAGACAACACGGGATTCCTTAATTTGAATAAGGAGACTTTACAACATGTTGTTTATCCTAACGTATTCGGAATTGGCGATTGCACCAATTTACCCACATCCAGAACTGCAGCTGCAGTCGGTAGGATTTTTTTTTGGGGGGGAGGGAGAAAAAATTCTAATTTTAAATGAAATTGTATATATTTCAGCTGCCGAATCGGGTGTTTTGCGAAAGAATTTGAATTTCCACATGCAAGGAAAACCGCTTCAAGCTCGAGTTTGTTTTTGTTTTTACCTCATATTTTTGATTTTATTAATTTATTAATATTTTTTTTATTGTCAGTACGATGGTTACACATCATGTCCGTTGATTACAAGATTCGGACGTTGTATTTTGGCTGAATTTGACTACAATTTGCAACCTTTGGAGACTTTTCCCGTGAATCAGGGGAAGGAAAGATGGTCGATGTATTCACTAAAGGCGGATTTCATGCCTGCGTTGTACTGGAGAAGAATGTTGAAGTATATAGAGGTAAAATAGAAAAGGGTCGGATTTTTAGTGATTTTGTGTTTATTTCACAGGGGGAAGTGGGAAGGACCCGGTTTTATGAGGAGATTGATGCATCTTGGACTTAAAAACTAGAAGTTTTTATTTTTAGAAAAAATTAATTTTTGTAGCTTTTTGGTGTATGATAAAGCTTCATTAAAATTATTATAAATGCTCCGAGATGTGTGTTATCGATTATGGGGGATTTAATGGTTGGTGGAATAGAAATCGTGATTAGAAGAGACACGGTGAGTCGTAGATACACATTACGCTTGAAACCCGCACGGCCCAGCTAATAATCACACCTGTGCTTTCTCATCCCGACCCGCTCTGTCCAACTGTTACGTTTCCGTAAACTCACTGACCAAGTTCACCAAGTTAAACCACACGACTTGACAAGGCGTGAATGATAGTTTAAATAAAATAAAGTGTAGTACTACTCACGGTTTGCTGAAATGAAATTGGTGCATTTTAACTCCGTCACGCGGTTGTTGTTGACCTCGTCATCGGCTGTCTTAGCGATCGGAACTAATTCTCATTAATAATGACGTCATCGACTGTATCTATCGCTGAATTTAATGAGACGACGGAATTAAAAGCGTTTTTAGAGTTTTTTGTAATTTTTATTATATGAATATTTATGGGTTAAAATACGATAAGATTATAAGTTGAGAATTTTTACCTGCTTCGCACCTGGATTGAAGCGAAATTAAGCTCGTGAGTCCATCACCAGATGTCGGCCAAATGAATAATGATTTGCAGGGAAGAGTGAATGAAGTGAAGTGACACCTCATCCTACACTTTGCACGTGCGCTTAATCTGCGTGAATAATTTGCGTGCTTCCGAAACTATAGAAAAATCTCGGAAGCGGAAACGAGGGACGGTCGCCACCAATTTACGCTTGTTTATGAGAATTAGTGTAAACCAAAAATACGAGTAATCAAAGCGCAAACAGGTGGTCGCGACGCGGGATGAGCACAAGCGATCATCTCTCTTCCTGTTTATACCATTTTTCCTGCCAATTTTGCTCACAATTACCTACTCATCTTATAATCCCACCGAATAAAACATTTAAAAAATAAAATTTTACTGAAAAATAAAATTTTTCAAAAAACAAAAAATAAATAAAATAAAACTTCCGGTTTTGTTGCTTTAAAAAAGTAAAAATAAACCCCGGAATAAACAGTAATTAATTGATCATCACATTAAAACCCCAAAAATACCCCAGTAGCAACATTATGAGTTGAATAGGAGGGAGGAGAAAGCAATTAAAATCCCATCCAATGAGAAAAGAGAATTTCCAAAGCAAAAATCGATGTCGGGTACGAGCGAAGATGATTGAAGGGTGAGACGTGGGTTACGAGTGTGACCAATGAAACGGGTGCTGCGATCAGTCAACGACGCGTTGCTTAATTGCGATTTACATCCGGCCCTCGGCATCCACACCACGCGCAAAAGATGAGCAACTCGCGTCCGCAATCTCTCGATCCGGACCCCGACAGGGAAGCCACTCCCCGCCCCGGCAGTCGATCGCCTGCGGCCGTACCTCAACTCGTCCGCCCTTCTGCCTTTGCCGTTCCTCGTCCACCTGGATGTCCGAGTTCCCCCACTTCTCCCTTTCTCACCATTCCTGCCTTTTCGTCGCTCATCGCTCATCCGTCAGCTTCTCTGCTACACTCCGAGTTGCCTTTCATGCCGGCAGGATTACCAGCATTTCGTATGTGTATATACAATTTTTAATATTTCCAATGTTGATTCAGTAAATTACACACCTGTAATTTCAAAGACAATTGTACGTTTGACACTCAAAGTCCCCTGAAATTACTTTCTCCTGCTTCTGGGGTACGCAAGCAGAGAAAAACCAGTTTAAACGGTTGTAGATAGTAATTTTGAGTCTTCGTTTCCTCCCACGACTGTGTGTGGTCAAAAACAAATCAAGTTTTGAGTATTTTTTTTTCATTTATTTTTTTTTAGTGTCGAGAAGACGAAGGAAGGAGCACAGACAACGTCGACAGAGAACTACCTTCACGAGCGACCAAACCTTACGTCTGGAGTTGGAATTTCAACGTAACGAGTACATCAGTCGTGCAAGAAGATACGAATTGGCCGAACGATTGCAGTTGACCGAAACTCAGGTGAAAATTTGGTTTCAAAACCGACGCGCCAAAGATAAGAGGATCGAGAAAGCTCAACTAGATCAACATTACCGGTAAATTTACGTTTATTTAAAAAAAAAAAAAATTCCCGTAAAGTTTAATTAAAAGTTAAAAACTCAAGCAGGTGTTGTATTTGCCTCACGTATAATGGTTCATTTGTCATGAGTCGATTGATGAGTTGCTCGTTACACGAGTCGTGATGACTCAGGATGCATTACAAACTGTTTTTTGCTTAGTTCAATATTGTAATGGGATTCCCGTTTAATTATCGGGTGTTTTACTAATGTTTAAAGTGGCTTTTGGTGTAATACGAGGGTTGATTACACATAAAGTGAGTGACGATTTGACTCTCTATTGTTCTGTGATTAGCGGGGTTGAACTTGAGCAAACAAAAGTGACGACACGTGTGTGGACGACTCCCGGATTTAGGGTCGAAAGACCAGGAAAACCCTCATTTGTGGTCTCGTGTACATAAAGGGAGGGTGGAGTGTACGTTTAGTACTTTTTACAAAGTAAATATTTGAGTTTTCCATGTTTTTCTCGAGTAAATTGAATCAAATTTAATTTTTATTTCTAATTCATTCCCACTTTTCAACCCCTAAATTAACAATTAATAAAATTTTCATGATTATAAAAAGTGGAGTTAATTTTGAATTAAGAATTTTGCATCAATTTCAATTTAAATTGGGTAAATATGTAAATAATTGTATTTGAGTGAGCGGTTGCATTGCGCTCGAATAAAAACAAACAAAATGAGTATAGCAACAGGCAATTCGGATCGTTATAACGTTATTAATATTAACGCAGTCTATTACCTGCAGGAAATAAGAAATGCACCTTTCCTGCAGTGCACTCGATACGTATACGCAATTTATGATTAATTCATACATCGGTTTTATTCTTTTTATATTTTTTTAAGTAAATTTAATTATCCGCTAAATAAATTTCATATTTCATCATTTTGTACCTAATAAAACCCGACATTTCCTAGTCGTTTAAATTATGGAAATAACAGGGTTAAAAGAAGTTTTTTTCGTATTTTCTTTTTAAAAATTCTTTTAAATTTAATGTAATATTTTTATTCATGATTTTTTCGGTTTTTGTTTTTATTTTTTCTTATAGGTGCCTAGCGATGACGTCTCCTTTAAATCCATTTTGCACACCAGCTACATATAGTAATTTGTGTGGTCTGTGTTATTACAAGCCTATAAACACGGCGAGTTTGTTTCCTAGTCCAAATGCCCCTCCGGTCACAGTCACAACTCCATCACCGCAAACGTTTTGAAATCTAAAATTTCACCAAATTTCACGTTAAGAACATAAGAACGATAAATTGTGTTGCCTTATTTAATCTAAATCACAATATTTATTGTAAATAAGCACGATTTAGTATATACACACTTAAAAATTAAGAAAAAAAATCATTTTGTCTAAAATAATATATTTATAAATTATTTATTTCAAAGCTCAACCGCCATTTTGTATATTTTGCACAAATTTCTTTTAAAAAAGCAAAGAAGAAGAAAAAAAATGCAATTTTTACGTTTTTTATTTTTAATAAAATCACGAAAGCGTGTAAACAAAGCCTAGTTTTATTTCAAGAATGATATTAAATCAAAAATTGACCAATCGAATTGGGCGTCTAGTGCCAATCCCTACAGCTGAATGGCTTAAACTCACTGTCGGTTCACCAATCAAGAGCCCCCCTGTAGGCTCTCGCGTGCAACCGTCTCACTGAAGCGGCTAATTTCATTGGTATATGGTTTGTGCTCTCTCCATTTCAAGAGGATTGAGTTCTGAATTGAACACAAATTGCTACTGCTATCCCAATGCATGGCATCTGCTCCGGTCTCACCCGCCTGGAATCATTCCGCCTAAAACTAAATACTCTTTTCCACCACTCAAAATCATCCCCCTTTTTACCACCGACAAGGCGATTACATCATCGATTACGTATACATAACTAATCCCCCTCAATAAAACCTTAAATCAGTCGTCCTTCTTTAGTTTCATCACATTCCCCTAAAAAAAAAAAACAACAATAACTACTTAACATACAAAATTGACGCAATTAACAACTCTTGCTGTAAAGGGTAACACCAGCAAAGCCCCTAAAGTGCGGCTCCTGTCGATGGCACGCGATCACAGCTGTTGCCTTCTCTGTCTTTCTTCCATAACCAGTATAATAACCCCATTACAATACAGAAATTAGTCGAGTGATTAAGTGAATGACGATAATAAAACAATTTTCTGATTGTCTGATTGAGTACCCACAATTCTAATTTCTGATTAATGCATAGTCGGTATCGCTAACCGGTTGAGTGACCGAAGAATACTCACCGAAGAACTGGAGATTTGGTCTTTCGAGCGTTGAGGTTGTAGGAAGAGCGAAGTTTGAATGGCATGTGCAACATCAACATCTGTCAGGTGATTATCGACTATCATATAGTAGGTAGAGAGAGATGAATGGCGAGGTAACAGCCAGTAGACGGGCCACCGAGAGGCCAAGGAGGAGGCTAAATGAGGGCATTTTCATTCTCATTTGATCGCTCATTAAGGCAATTATTGTGGCAAGACGCACTAACTGATCATAGTCATTAAGGAAGCCAATCATCACGAATGTGTTCACCACCAGGCGCCGTTTCGACAAAAGGCTCAAAGTCAAGTTCATGCTTCACTTGCGGCATCGACTCGAGCACGAGCCACGATAAATTGAATTTCCTTGCGTCGAATTGACGATTTTAACCGCGATTTTGTACGAATTTACACCGAATTTCGATGCAAAGTGGGTGGGAGTCGAATGATCCGTTTCGATTTTCTGCTATTTCACGTAGAAGGTTTGAAATATAACAGAAAAATACCTGTCTCCACGTTATGAATATTTAAATGAGCTGTCAATTAATAAGAAGGAAGTTGTGAGAACAATCTGCCTCGAACTGCTAAACATCAAGTTGTTTTTTTTTCTCTCTTGAATATGCTTCAATGTTTTGCCGACTGACAAATTAATTATACCGGCAGCTTAAAATGCTGTCTAAATTAAAGAGATTGACAGACGGTAATGATAACGTAATTTGAATCTTATTAATTAAAAGGAGAGAATCTGGATCTTATTCCTGGTGTCTGCTTTTTATAGCAGGTGTTTTCTCGATATAAATTTTATTGGTATAGAAAATGAATAAATTATTTGATTTTGTTTTTTTTTTAGTTAGTAAAAATGACATTAAACAACCAGGTGCTTTGGTAGCTGTTGATTGATTATTCATAAACAGGAACAGAATTTCACAAATGAATATTTTTATTTTATATTATTTATTTATTTACTTATTTATTTTATTTTTTTATACTCAGGAAGTTTCAGGGAATGTATGTAATGATGTGCTGTGAAGCCGGTAATCGGGTTGCTTTGGTTCATTCGGTTCAAATATTATTATCCGGGATCGATTAGGGCATTTCATATAATTTTATTGGTTTGTTTTGGTTTTTAATATGTAAAAATTAATTTTAAAAATTTTAATGTTTTTAAAATCTGTGTAATATTTATGAAATATTAAAATTTT